>SDEE01000056.1:0-127567 GCA_004126415.1 Candolleomyces aberdarensis | reverse complement strand
TGCCAGAAGCAACCAGCGGGGCCTGCCGCCACTCAGGGAGACCATCACCACCGTTGGGATTCCTAGCGTCTCCATCGAGCAGAACCACCTCGTCGTCGGCGATGCCCAGAGCAGTGCGTCCTTATTTCTTCTCTGATACTCCACGTAGAACCGTCCTCATCCGCCGCCTTATCGTCACCAGGCTCGACACGCTCCTACACGCCTATCAAGGTGCTCGGCGATGGCTCCTTTGGAACCGTCCTCCTCTGCGATTGGCACACCACCCTGCCGCCGGGCACCCCGCTGTCGCCCATGCAGTGCGGGCAAGGCGCACGCCCCGAGTGGGCGGGAAAGCGCCTGGTAGCGGTCAAGCGGATGAAGAAGAGGTGGGAGGGAGGCTGGGACGAATGTTCGAGGTTGAAGGAGCTCGAGGTGCGTCTACTTTCACTATCTCTGCCAATCCTTCCTAACGCTGCTTTCAACAGTCGCTTCGGGCAATTCCATTTCACGAAAACATCATTCCTCTCTACGATTTTTTTCTGCTCCCCACCACAAAGGAGCTCTATTTCGTGTTCGAATCAATGGAAGGGAACCTCTACCATCTCATCAAGGCGCGCAAAGGCCGGCCATTTGCAGGGGGACTCGTGGCCTCGATTTTCAAACAAATTGTGTCTGGGTTGGACCACATACACAACCATGGGTATTTTCACCGCGACATGAAACCAGAAAACGTCCTCGTCACGACAGTTGGGCTCTTCGACTACACCCCCGTATCCCCCATCGCTCCACCCAACGCTTCGAAGGAGAAGGATGTCGTCGCCATCATCAAGCTGGCCGATTTTGGACTGGCCCGAGAAACGAACAGTAGACCTCCGTACACAGAATATGTGTCCACAAGATGGTATCGTGCACCAGAAGTCCTCCTCTTGAGCCGAGAATACTCGAATCCCGTGGACATGTGGGCGTTGGGGACGATTATGGCGGAGTTGGTGAATCTGAGGCCCCTTTTTCCAGGCTCAGATCAGGTTGATCAGGTTGCGAGAATATGCGAAGTTCTTGGGGATCCTTCGGATGCTTATGGCTACGATTTGGACGACCGAATTATCGGTGGCGGTCCATGGTCGCGAGGTATCAGGCTGGCGAGAGACGTCGGCTTCCAATTTCCATTGGTCAGTCCTCAACAACGCTATTGTTTTTGGCATTTACTCATTTGATTTACAGACTCGGCCGAAGGATATCTTCTCATTATTTGACAAGTCTGTGCCTATATCCCTCATACAGTGCATACGGGACTTGCTTCGTTACGACCCAGATAGGCGCCTGACGAGCAAGCAGTGCTTACACCATCCCTACCTCCGGGAAACCCTTCCTCGGAACGATATTCCAATGCCTTCTGGTCTTCGGGCCTCGACTTCGCAAACGTCGATTCCAATGATGTCTTCCCAACTGAATGGCAATTCGTCACAGCCATCGCTTTCTTCCCATACGCCCCGCAACCTTCCACCGTCTCACTCGAATTCAACGCACCATGCTCATGCCCCTCCACCACCCGTTCCCGACATCCCGCCTCCCCGCCATCACCTACCACAGCCAATTCCTGTCCATGCACAGAATGGCCACCGGAATCATCCAATCGCATCGTGGTCATCACCGTCACCCCAGCCGCCATCAACAGACTACCCCATGGACATCTCCGTTCCTCCAGAACCTTCGAAACCTTATCTCAATGGCCATGCCAATCCGGGACCGTCCATGGTTCCAGAGTTCACAGGTCGCGCACGCGTGGAGTCAGACCAGCCTCCAAATCATGTTCATCCTCACAAGTCAAGGCTTACAGGACTCACTTTTGGCAGCAAAAAGAGCAAATGGGGCTTGGGAATGTTTGGTGGAGACAAAACGCATCACCTGCCTCCAGTTGATGAAACCACAGCACTCGGCACTCGGAAACGATCGCAATCGACAAGCACGGACGGCAAATCGATACGGGAGCCATCACCAACTCGGGAGCCTGCCCAAGATTCTCGCGAGCTTGAGAAGTTCAAGAAGAAGGAAGCCGAACGAATCAACCGCGAGGCCGAGAAGGCTCGCCGGAAAATTGCAGAGCAGATGCATCGTGAACAGGCTCGTGCTGTCATGCACAAGCGTCAGCGTATGCTCCAGCAGGCAGTGGCTAGGACTGAGGAAATCGAGTGGTCTAGTGCCAACGAACAGCGCGTGGAGTTGACTGACAAGTCAAAAGTTGGTGCTTCTGGCCCTATCAGACAGAAGAGTAGTGGCAACATCCCTTCTACAGTCAGTGCCGCGGCTGGCAAGTTCACCTCGCCTTCCATGGAGCCCGTGCATTCACTCGACCACCGAGGATACAGGGATTGGAGAGGAACGACAGCTGAGCGCGCTGCAAAGGCTCGACGAAGAGAATTCGATGATGATCACTCGATATCTTCGTCTGATGTTAACAGCCTTAGTCGAGTGTCTTCCATGTCCTTTGCGACAGTCGACAGTGATCCTGGCCCTTCACGCCTACGGCATCCTCCAAGTATGTTTGGTATCAGTTCGCGGACATCACGATCTTCCCTTCGAACCTCGTTCGATGAATTCTCCCCCTCTGCCCGTTCCTCCAACTCATTCTCCATCGAAGGGTCATCATCTTTGGCGCACGAATTCCACATGCATCTCAATGTGAATCCGCATCTAGGCGGGAGCGTATCCCCTCCTCCCCTGCACATGCTTTCTCTCTCCCCCACCCTATCACCTTCCCTCTCCCCCTCACCTCCGTGGGTGATGCAGCAGGATGCCAAGGATAGTGGTTTCGACAACAAATCACCTCCTTACATTTCGATACAGAACCACGGACTCGCTCCCAGCAGTCCATTGGATTTGCATAGCTACTTGCATGGCCATCATCCAACGAGTCCGGGCGGTGGTAACTCCCCTTACGGACATCCACCGAGCTCAGGACACCCGCCACCGTCAGCAAAGTCAGCTATCAATCCAATGTTCAAAGTGGTGAGTTATAAGTGGGACAGTACGGATGGTCTGGTGCCTGATAGTGACTTTGGTGAATTTATTCAGCCCCCTGTGCCCCCGCCGCCTCCATTATCGCCCCTATCTTCTGGACACTCTCGTCAACCGTCGTCCACAACCAACCCTAACCTGCTTCCTCCCTTTGCTGAGCTGGAGGCAGTTGCAGGAGGTGACTATTCTCCATTATCACCAATGTCATTTACCATACCTCCGGAGGAATGAGTGGCGGATTTGGTTTTCTTTGCTTTCCTTCTGTGCTCTCCATTTTTTTTATTCCCTTGTCTTGAAGTGTTGTATGGATTCACTAGACTTTTACCGTCACGCTCAGTCATCATCTGTCTGCCAAGCATGTCACTCGTTCACTTTCTTCACTTTTCATTGTTACTGTATCATGGATCGATAGTCTTTCACCCTAGTCGCTCCTTCACTTCATTTTCCCTTCACATCCTCCTTTCCCATCTTTCATCTCATCCCACCGCTGCCACATTCCAGCACGCCGACGCTCCTTTATTCCATCACATTGCATNCTTAACCACCCAGGAGGTTGTACACCGAAGCGTATAACAAACACGTAATGAACCTTTTCCTGGTTCTGCTCTGGCCAGCTTGTTCAGCGTATTTATCTCATAATACTTGCTTTTTCCTTTCCCTGTTCTACTATTTCACTTCCGCTACCTTTTTTTNACCTACTTTTTGGGCTTTATCGTCGTACTCTACTTACCCGCTCGTCTAGTTCACTTACCCTCCCATTCGTCCCCTTTCCAAGCTCACTATTTTATTTCTTCAGTAGCCGGAAGATTGGTATACTAGTAGAAACATTCAATGTATTTTTATGCTCACTGGCTTGTACTATGTACACAAGTCATAGCCGGGATAATACAAACCCCCAAAAAAATTCGGAATTTCTGTCAAGCGCACCGGGATCGTCAACGTGTAGCGACCAGTCTCTCGACGACCAGTTTTGATCGAAGTCTCTTACGACACATGGAAATTGAGCTGAGCCAGGTAGAAATCTCGTTATTCGAAGGTCTATACAGGAATACGCTACTGGTCGGGTGTCCTGGTAACAGAACATTTATCAATGGTGATGGTGAGGGTCTTGCTCGAAACGGATTCCACTGGAACGGGAAATGAGATGGATCATGAGCATGGGTCGAGAAACACCGCAACAAGCTAGCAACTCACCAGTATCTGCAATAGAGGTTGAATGAAACCCGGTGTTTTCCGTTAGCGACCGAGGAAGCAAGCAACAAGGGAATCGGAGGAATCGGAAACATTCAAACAAGCAATGGCGGTGGTACGTCGTACCGGTCACCGAAATTCTGCGAATGATACGGAAAGGTAAAATCAAACATACCCGCATGCCCTCGGTCCAGGTTGATCCTGTTGGACAGGGAGAGAAGGAGATTATAGTCAGCTCGAGAACGCGGAGAGCAAACACGAGTTGGCAACAAATTAAAAAAAGCCGTGGGTTCGACAGGTGCGCGAGGCAAGCCATGCACTGGGAACTACGCCGCACGAGAGGCAGAAAGAATGGCCGAAGAAAGGAAAGATGAATGGAAAACACGTACAAGATTGATGTAGACCTTGGGATGGCCCAAGGGTCCTCCGCCTGTAAAAGCCGCATTAAAAAGTTGTGTGAGCATTGCATTCCCAACGAAGAAGAATCCGAAATGGCCGACGGAAGGTAAGGCGGAAAGTGAAACTTGCGGAAATTTCAAGAAGAAAAACGCCGTTTCGTTTCCCTCTCCCGGGCAAGGTCAATGCGAAATTAATAGAAACACTGACCTCCGTCGCAAACCGCCTTCCTACCCTGTACCAGCCGAATGGGCTCTTGCGCAATGAGTTCCATCGCGCTCAAGGGCTGAGGTTGCAAATCCATGTAGGTTTGCTCAAAACGAGGAGAGGAGCCGGCCAAGGGTCGTGGGGTCTGGCTTGTTGACCATGTCGTTGGGTAGTTGGGGGATTGCCATGTCGATGCAGGTTTAGACTCGTCTTGTTCAGCTGGGACCGCCTTGCTAGTGGTCCCGACGCTCTTCGGTGCAGTAGAAACAGAGCGTGTCGCAACTCTAACTGAGCGGTTGATTTGTGGGAGAATACGCCTGCTCAGCATGGTGGTTGAGCTCGACGTGGGCGAAGGTGACGAGTAGGAGGAAAGTTGGCGGCCTGCCCGTTTCGGAAGTCGCGTCCCGCTCGCATCCGTTTCCCACAACTGGCTTGTGCGCGMTCGGCTTGGACTTCGACCACTCACCCTCGCCATCTTGCTCTCCCCAAACCTTGGCAACATGTACATATCAACGGAGGAACTGCTTGACGAGCCCTTTGGACCTCTGGAAGAAAGCTGTCTGGGTCCTAGTGCTCCGAAACGGCTTGAATTACACAGTGTTGCTATGTGCGAATACTTTGAGGATGGCGACTCGCCTTGCCATGCGCTAGGGTTAGTGCCCCACTTGTGTTGACATTCCAACCATTTTAATCTCTGGCCGATTAGCTTGGACAGTACGGAATTCATCTTGCCCCCTTCGGACCCGGGAAATCCATTTCAGAAAGATATGCACTGCGATGTCCGTGTTATGGGTGTTTTCGAACTGGGGAAGTTGGACTGGCTGTCGGACGAAGGGCAAGACCAATTGGTCAACATGATGCGCCATAGGGACGATGAATACAGGAATCCTGGCGATCCCAAGAGCACGATCTCGCTGCGGAGCTTCTTCGTCAGTCCTCAGCTCACAGCCAAAGTGATGGTCAGGATTTCGTTCGTCAAGAACATGCTTGCGACCTACGCCTTAATCAAGGACGGCCGGTATGTCAACATGAAATCCAAGTGAGCAGACCATACTTTTCCCCCCGTTGTTCAAGCAGTTCATGCGTATACAGGTTTCGGCTTGAACAGAATTACACAATAATCTCAATGAAGGCAGATTGCTACTTCAAATCCCTCAACTGGTACAACCGGTATCAGCTATTGCATCTCATGAAAGATTTGGCCGCTAAAGGGGGCGCGGAAATCGAGGACAGAAATATCGAATGGTTTATCAAAGAATACAAAAGTCGATATCTAGGGGATGACAAGAAAAGGCGAATCGTCTTCCGTTACGACACGAACGATATCAACATCAGGCCGGATGGTACGGTGAAGAAAGCGCGCTTCCTCCGCCATATCTCATCAGCCGACATTCGAGGACACTTCGCCGAGCATTGTGAATGGCTCTTGGCCAATCAAATAGCGTCGTCATCTTCGAACACTCAAGTTTTCAACCTCACTGAATGGGTCAAGTTCTGTGATAATGTCAAGGTGTGGCGCAAGAAAGCCAGGGACCTCGACGGCCAAAGATGGGGTATCGCTTGGAACACGCCTGAAAATCTCGTATTCCCTCCAGACGACCCCTACTTTTTGCAGAGGTTCGGTGGACGTACTGCTGAGTGGAACCAGAAATTTAGCCTTGCTCTTAAGCGGAAGCCACCGAAGAAACAAAAGGTGGAGTCACTTCACCATTTGGTTGATGACGATTCCCTGACCCTCCTCCACAGCGACCTGCGCCTGAACCGGAAGTTGTTCCGGATTATGAGGCACCTCGAAGTTCCAAACGAAGACGAGTCGTCAAGGCCACCCAATGCATTTACGATTCCGATTTCAGCGAGGACTCTACCGAGGGCGAGTCTGACGCAGAATGGGAAGAACCTGAAACCGTCCAGGTCCCGACTATCTGCCTTCAACAGCCGTCGTTATCAGCCGGAAACTTCAAGTGGTTCTGTCCCGGATCTTCGTGCTCATTCGAGATTGATCTAATACAACTGGGGAAGGCGAGAAGGGTGTCGACTTTTACAAAGGGGGAAGGCCTCCAAATATTTCATCAAACGGTTCAAGCACACTACTTCAAAGATCACATTTCTGTCGTCGTGGAGCCTGTTGGCAATCGGCGGCACATACTACGGAATAAAGCTGGTCCGCGGCCCAGCCATAATCCTCGACCTCAGCGAATCAAAACGGAGGAGGAGAGCCTGGAATGGCTATGACGTCATTGTCACCAGAATGTTCTTCCATGACCGAGACTCTACTACCTATCTCTAGACATGTTCCTGTCAATAGGTATATATCCACTACCCTCGTCACTAGTGTACTCCACGAATTCCCTCTTTTCTTAATCCTCTCTACCACTCTCTTCCCCAACATCACAAATGAGTAGCAACTTCGAATTCACTGAAAAAGCTCAGCAAACGATAAACGATGCTGTTCAAACAGCAAAGGACTATGCGAATGCGCAAGGTATGCTTCTTTTTCAGATATCAACCCTGAGCACAGATACTGACTTTACCTTTAGTCTTCCCTGCTCACATTGCTTTCGTCTTGATCAATGAGGGTCAAGGCGTTGAAGCGATCCCCGGCGGTGTCAATCCTCAGCCAAGGGGGCAGTCGCTGTTCTCTTCTGTGGTTTCGAGAGCGGGTGGCGACCCGGTACGTCATTCATTACTGGCCTAATCATTGGGTTTGTCACTGACACCCTTTTCAGGTTGGTGTACGAAGAGCACTTCAAAAGCTGATCGTGAGGGTACCTCAGCAAAACCCACCTCCAGATGAAGTCAGCTTCAGTGGAACGGCCCTCAAAGTCCTTCGAGAGGCGCAAGCCCTTCAAAAGACAATGCACGACTCTTACATTGCCCAAGACCACCTTCTTCTCGCACTTTTGAAGGACTCCACGATACAGGGTGTTCTCAAGGAGTGCAATCTGACCGAAGCGACATTGAAAACGGCGATCGAGCAAGCTCGAGGCAACCGTCGAGTGGAATCCAAGTCAGCTGAACAGGGCTTCGACGCTCTACAGAAGTACGCAGTGGATCTCACTGCACTGGCGGAAGAAGGAAAGATCGACCCTGTAATTGGACGTGACGACGAGATTCGACGAGTGACTCGTATTCTCTGCCGAAGGTAAGCTTTTGTGTGTTTCACCGCCTCGAAACATTGCCCTGATGTTCTCTCTACAGAACCAAGAACAACCCTGTGCTTATTGGTGAGCCAGGTGTTGGCAAGACTGCCATTGCCGAAGGTCTCGCGCAGCGAATTGTCAACCGCGATGTTCCCGCGAGTCTTATCGCCCGACTCTACTCTCTTGACATGGGTGCCCTGATGGCAGGCGCCAAGTACAAGGGAGAGTACGAAGAACGTATCAAAGCTGTCCTCAATGAAGTCGAGAAGGCGGCGGAGGACGGTGGCCCAGGCGTTATCCTCTTCATCGACGAACTCCATCTTATTATGGCCGGTCGAGGCGCGGAAGGCGGAGGAATGGATGCGGGCAACCTCTTCAAGCCTCTTTTGGCTCGTGGAAAACTCCGATGCATTGGTGCCACCACCCTCAGCGAGTACCGCAAGTATATCGAAACCGACCCTGCTCTCGAACGTCGATTTGCTCAAGTCATCGTCAACGAGCCCACTGTTCCAGAGACTATCAGCATTCTTCGCGGTATTCGTGAAAAGTACGAAGTCCACCATGGTGTTCGAATCCAAGACGGTGCTTTGATCACTGCAGCCACTCTTGCTCACCGCTACCTCACTCAACGACGACTTCCGGACTCAGCCATTGATTTGGTCGATGAAGCATGTGCCAAGTAAGTTCTTGCATTTTAGCATAAACGAATGTCTGTACTGATACCACACTCAGTGCTCGTGTTCAACGCGAAACCGCCCCGGAAGAGATCGACAAGCTTGAGCGGCGCAAGCTCGAGTTGGAGGTCGAAATCCATGCATTGGAGCGCGAGAAAGATGCTGCGAGTAAAGAGCGGCTTCAGATTGCGAAGAAGAACATCGCTTCAGTTGACGATGAGCTGAGACCGCTCAAGGCTGCTTACGAGAATGAGAAGAAGCGCGGCGAAGAAGTCAATCAGGTGCGGAGGAAGATCGACGAACTCAAGGCAAAGGTGGAAGATGCAGAGCGAAGGTACGTTTTTTCCGATTTCGACGCTTTGAACACGACTGACGTGGATTTCTTTCAGATATGACCTCCAAACAGCATCTGATCTTCGATACTATGCCATCCCAGACCTTCAAAATCGCCTGGAGAAACTGGAACAGCAGAAGGCTGCTGAAGATGCGGCTTCTGGAAGTAACGCCGACACTGTCACTTCGGACTCCATTGCGGAAATCGTCGCCAAGTGGACGCACATTCCAGTTACACGGTTGGTTACCACCGAGAAGGAAAAGCTCTTGCGCATGGAGAAGATTCTCGGACAGAGTGTTATCGGACAAGACGACGCGGTCAAGGCTGTTGCCAATGCCATCCGGTTATCTAGGAGTGGTCTGTCAAATCCCAACAGGCCTATCGCCAGCTTCTTGATGGCTGGACCGTCTGGTACCGGTAAAACGCTCATGGCCAAGACAGTAAGTGAAATTTCCACAAAATGCCAGACACTTATGCTGACTCGATCCACAGCTTGCTACGCTTCTCTTCGATTCACCAGATGCGATGATACGGGTCGACGCTTCTGAATATTCCGAGAAGCACTCGATTTCGAGGTTGATTGGTTCTCCACCTGGCTACGTTGGCTATGATCAAGGTGGCCAACTGACCGAATATGTTCGCCGAAAGCCATATTCCATTATCCTCATCGACGAAATCGAGAAGGCTTGTCGAGAATTCGTTACGATCTTCTTGCAAGTCCTTGACGATGGGCGGTTGACGGATGGCCAAGGCCGGGTGGTTGACATGAAGAACACAGTCATTATCATGACTTCGAATCTGGGTGCAGCATACCTTCATGATATGCCAGAAGGTCCAGTTCGGCCTGAGACAAAGACGATGGTGATGGGTGCCATTCAGTCTCACTTCCCGCCTGAGTTTATCAATCGTATTGACGAGATCATCATCTTCGTAAGTTTTCTTTACTCCCTATAGTTTCTCGTCATTCTAATCACCTGTTTTTAGCGCGCTCTTTCACACCAGGATATCTTCAAGATTGTGGACATCCGACTCGGAGAAGTCGAGGAGCGTCTCGCAGACAGGAAGATCAAGCTCGACCTCGACAACGAGAGCAAGAACTTCCTCCTCTCTGTCGGGTACTCGCCTCAGTATGGTGCTCGACCACTCAACCGCGCCATTCAGAGCGAGTTGCTCAACCCTCTCTCCGTGTTCCTGCTCTCTGGCCGCGTCCTTCCCAAGGAAACGGTCAAGGTGCGGTTCGACGGCCCTCGCAATCGCTTGACAATTATTCCCAATCATCCTCCAAGCGCTGGGGATGAGTGGATGGATGTTGATGATGCTGCGGAAGACGATGACGTCGAGATTGAGGAAATGGATTAAATGGGTGTAAAATAGCAGATACTTTGGATTTTTGAACGGACTATGAAATTACTCGCATCATGTACATTAGGTTTGAAAGCACTGTCATCTTATTTTTCTCAAACAACATGCATTCTACATGTCAAGGACGAGTTCCTGCCAGCGAAACTTTGAACTTGAAGGCCCCAGATACTCAGGGGTCACATGATCAACATCCGTCCGCCTCTTGCCAGTCTCCATCATCTCTCAGGCTCCATCCCAAAGTCCTACATGAAAGCTTCTCGTCCTAGTCCATGACCGTGCTAACCGACATTCCTTATACCTCTTTGCTTCAAGATACCAATGCTGCCACCGATCTGACGACTTCCCTAATGCCCTTCGTCGACCCCTCCTCACATTTGTCGATCCCTGTTGGTATCATCATTGGACTTCTTGCCTCATTTGTCCAGTCCCTCGGCCTTACCATTCAACGCAAAAGTCATGTTATTGAACAAAGTCTCCCAGAGCACCGCAGACGTGTCGAGCATCGTCGACCGTACGTGTCCCATTCTTCCGTGCTATCCGGCTTAGAAATTCGACATGGGCTCATATTACCGTTTTACAGGTTGTGGTTGCTCGGCTTCGCAATATTCATATCCTCAAACCTCCTCGGTTCTCTCGTTCAAATAGCTTCGCTTCCAGTCGTCATCCTAGCGCCTCTTGGAGCCGTTTCATTGCTTTGGAATGCCTTCTTCGCTCGTCTGATCCTTGGGGATGTGTTCTCACCCTGGATGATTCTCGGTACCATCCTCATCGCTGGTGGTGCTATCCTCATTGCAGTATTTGGCATCGTCCCAGAGCCGACCCGCTCACTTGAAGACCTGCTAGCGTTGTTCAGACGACCCGCGTTTGCGGCGTACTTTTCCACATTAGCCTTTGTGGTGGTGGTCAGCCTTGCTATCGTGAGTTCTACGTCTTATATTGCTCAAATAGTTGATCTCAGACGTTCGTGCACCAGACTCACATCACAGAGTTCACACTCGCCAGAAGACTTGCAGAGCTCACCCCAGAAGAAGACGATGACTCACTCATTCTCACTCCATCTTCCAATACAATCGACCTCCCGCAAACTAACGGCCCTTCCTCCCTTGCTGCTGATGCAGCCGACCACCAGGCTGTTGGTACAGCTACGGAACGCACGCCCCTCCTGCACGATTCCAAGGCCAACGCGATCGAGTCGTCAGCAACCGACGCCACGCTGCAATCGCTAAATCGGAGACGACTGCTCGTCGCAATATCCTATGCCTCATTTTCCGGTATCCTMTCCGGGATGTGCCTCATCTTTGCGAAAAGTGGGGTGGAGCTGTTGCTTTTAACTCTCGCTGGAAGCAACCAGTTYTGGCGTTGGGAAGCGTGGGTCCTGTTGTTAGGCCTGGGCATACTCGCCTTGCTGCAGCTGTGGTATCTCCATAAGGCCCTCATCCTGGCTGACCCCACGTTGGTCTGTCCATGTAAGTCGTCCGACATCAATTAGCTYTATTTTTGTGAGCACGTTCTAACCCGGGCCATTCTTTAACAGCTGCGTTCTGTTTCTACAACTTGTCTTCGATCGTCAACGGGTTGGTCTATTATGATCAAATCTCCCTCATTAAGCCATTACACCTTGGATTGGTTGTCGTCGGTATTGTTGTATTGCTTGGAGGTGTATGGGTTGTCAGTATCCAGGCTGGAGGCGGAGGTGTTGATGTTGGAACATGGAGCGAGGAAGCCGAACTCCTTGGCCCCGATGGTACTTTCTGCGAAGAACCCGAATCGGCCGTATACGAATCCACCGATGGTGCCCAGGAAATCCGCCTGTCCCAGTCGCGCCGAGCCAAGGACGTGAGGATTGGGCCTGTACCTATGGACCGAGAAAGTCGRTCAGAATCAAGCCTTCCCAATCTCTCTCCTGCGCAAGAGACAATTCCAGTACGACTTAGTCTGTCAGAKATACAGCCACAGCAACCACCAGGCCGACGTAGAAATTCCTTGCTGTCATCATNTNCATCAAGTCAACGACCGCCACTGGATGCCCATTCAACGCTACCCGTCTCGCCGACGTATCATACGCGATATACACTGCGCCACCGACTGGCCTCGAACGAGCTCCTCTCCCATCACCATAGCCGGACCGCATCACACCACCACCATGCTAATGCAAACGGAGCTGTGGCTGGGAGCAGCTCTGGCCCTTTGTCACCTCCCCTCAACGCCGTATCCTCCCTTGGTCCAGCCGGGTTCCAAATTGGGTTGTCGCCTGTGAGCCCTGGGTTCAGCATTATGCCAATGGAGAGGAAGCCAAGAATTGGGGGGTTGGGTCGTCCGTCGATGTTGGATGTGGACAGAGACTTGGAGAGACGGAGGACGGTTAGTGAAGGTGATATAAATGCGCGGAGTAGAGCATATGGGAGTCTTGCTTTGGACGGTGGCGCGCAGCAGGGAGAGGAACAAGGTGGTGAAGAGCGACAGGGTGCTGGTGGTGAAGCGCTACCCCCGCCTGCGCCGTCGGGTGATAGTGGAACACCGGGTGGGAATTGGAGATGGGGTTGGCTACGGAGATTTGGACGGAGAAGGAAGGAGTGATCGGGTATGTTGGGTGTACATATTTTCCCTTCTTCTCTGTTTGGTCGTGGACGTTGGACATATTCATGTCAACTTGTGCTTCATGTTGTAATTTTTCTTTGTAAACTATAGAAACGTTCATTAATACGGCTGAAACTTTGGGGGGATCTATCATGAATATAACTAAGTTTTAGCATGTCTTTGCATGCTGGAAGGGGTATATGCCAGGGAATGTTTTTCCCGTTTTGCGTTCAAGTTGATTACTGTGGGAGGCCGTGATTCATGCAGGGCCGGACTTGCTCCTTCAATACAGTTTCAGAAGTGGTTTACATACAACCTTCTGATCATCAAAAGCTGACGTTGAGCCCAGCTCATTGGTGCATAGGACGTACTTACTTTTATAGCGAGCCAACACGAGCTCGGAGGGAGAGAACACCGGTAAGTCCTAAGATGTGTAGAATGCAGCGTTGTGAGGGTGTCGGAAAACGTGTGTATGTTTGCGGATGCGAGCCGCAAGGCCGTGTAAACAGGATCATCCATTATTTCAAAGGGTTTTAGTATCTTTGTATGCTCAGAAGGGATTTTCTATTGCTGCCTATCAGGTGAGAAAGACCGAGCAAGAAGATCAGAGGAAACATATGGTCAGGGCGATCGGAAATGAAGAGGAAAAAACCGCTGCAAGTCAATGGTCGATGGCCAGGAGGGTTTGTGGAGGATTCAGCTCGGGAGGATGGATTGAAGGTCGGCAGAGTAAACAGTCCCTAATCTATGTGTGTTTCCAAGGCATCCGATATACAGGATTGTAGGTGGCGGACGCCTATCGGAGTGAATGTGTTATCATCTGATCATCTAGACAAAGCGTTCCGATGGAAGAAGGTGGGCGACAAATGGGTTTGTGGCACCTTCGGTCAACTAAAGTTTACAGATGTACCACCAACGAGGTGGAGCACTTCATAGCGAGTTGCAGCGTGCACCTGGGTCCGGAGCGGACGTGCTGCTCGATGTTGGGAGGGATGCGAGCAAGAGAGCACAGGGTTAATAAGGGTCGACGGCATGATAAAAAGGCCAAGAATTCACAATTTTTTGAGGGATATGGTATGTATTGCTCCCGTGAGCAGATGAGAGCGCTCTACAGAGATGGGAACTGTATGAGGGATCGAGATCCAACACGTGATCGCGTCTAACAGATTGGGAAGGTTAAAGCGACAACTAGCGACAATGACAGAATCCGGGGTGTAAACGCGAGCAAAAGGTTTGGAAAGACGAAGAAAAGCCTCTAGGCTGCTGCTCGACGCGAAGTGGCAAGAGCAGGCTGCACTAGGAGAAGCGACGWCGGCCAGCAGAGCCGAATTAGGCGGGGGACGGGGGGACGGGGTGTGAACGCGACCCTGTAAGCGACGGAGTAAATAGATATTCTGTTGACGGACAGGGCCCTGACTGAGGGTATCTGTCAGGCCAATTTCATGATTCTGAGAGTGAACTGAACTCTGTCCTCAACCACCATCTCGTCCAGCTCCTCGTCGTTCCTTATCACCCCCCCATTCTTTCACCATTTACACCTGCGCAACCTCCGTCTCGCATTTGCCGGCAAACATGGCATCTACGATGCGCAGGCCGGGCATGCCAGCGCCTCCGGTCGCGGCGACCCCAGTACCTGCAGACCGCGTACTCAAGTCCCGCTTCTCAGAACAGTCGCTGGAGATTCCAAAGCCAACAGGAAAAGTATGGGCGGCGCCGACGAGACTGACCTCAGTGTCGTCGAGCAAGAGCGAGCCTAAAAAGGATAGGACGTTTAGCTCAGGCACCCACGATTCGCTCGCGGCGATCGTAAACATTTCTAACAGCAACCCTTCCGCTTCCTCCATCACAACCAACCACCAAGACCCCGCCCTGGCGGATGAGCTTGACTATATCACTGTAGTCACCCCGCCGTCCTCCAGCCCCAACGCTCCTTCTCATCTTCGCCCCGACAAGGCCTCTCGCATCCTCGGCATCCGCCACCGACGTAGCATGGAGCCCATTCCCGCCTCGACACGCAACTCCATAGTGTCTACCCGCTCTCTGCCCYTGCGCGAGGTTCCCCCTGTGTCTCAGCATGTCCCCAACCTNCCCCCTGACGTCCCTCTACGTCGTCTCGGGTCTTCCGAAGTCGCCTCATACGTGGACGCTGGCAGACCCTGACTCCGTCATGGGCCTCCACCACAGCGAGGGTGCTGTCAACCGCTGGTGGAGACCAGAGGTCCTGGGCAGCACCGTCAGCCCTGGTGCTGGCGGCGGCAAGAAGAAAAAAAGGGGAAAGACTGAGGAGGTCACCAAGGGCGCCGGGGCCCTCAGCAAACAAGAGGTCGGCAAAATGCTCTCCAAGGCCCTCAAAGTAAGCATAATCATTGATAGTTGCTACCCATCTGACTCAAGTCTCGCTATGCACTAGCTCTCTTTTACGCGTGAAGTCGAAGTCATTGCCTCTACCCTACAGCCCGCGTCTACTATCCACACATTTACCTTCACGCTCCCTGCACCTAGTACCCCTCTCGCCCCTACACCGTCAGGAGACCTCCTCCGGGCCTCCGTTCTATCTAATGCCGACCACCGGTCTTCTGCAGCAACATTCAACTATCCTTATTCTGACGATCCTTTTGCGCGCCCCTCCTCGGCTTATCTCGGCCCCCCTAGTATCCTAGGACGTGGTCATAATACCCCCGCTGCAGGGCCTAATGCCAGCACTCCCGATCTAAACACATCTTCCACCCCTAATATTACATACTACGGAGTCTGCTTGACGGTCTGGTCCCATGCCGACGCCGAACGCAGCAACGCTATTCGTAGGACTCTCGAAGCGGGTCGTTCCCGAAAGGAGTCTGCCCAGTCCACCTCCCGCACTTCACGTCTTCGAAGCTTCCGCTCTGATTTATCAGGATCTGCCAGCGAAGGTGGTGACCCTACCTTGCAGGCTAGGAAGCAAGCGAGGAAGAGTGCTCGCGGACCATGGGGCGACGCCGAAACAGACGCCGAGACCGAGGCGGACGGTGCCATCAGCGAAAGCGACTTTGAGGTCGCCAGTACTGTTGGCCATGGTCCCGGCGAAAGCACTCTCTTCCTCCCCGGAGATACTGTCTTCTGGCTTCCCTATGCTCTCAGTAAGTTTTTTTTGCAAACATCTGTCTGGCCTTGGTTTGACATATTTTGTTAGCTCTCGTATCCCGACATCCCGTGTATGACCTCATGCGCGACTATCTCACTCTTTCTTGGGCCCGCTTCTCAAAAGATGTCCAATCACATACCCTACAGATATCCAAAATTCTTGCACATCCCGCTCCTCGGGCAGGAGAACTAATCAAACTAGACGCAAGTCCCAAGACCGACGGTAGTGACTCCAACCTGGAAGTCATTGCTCGCTTCCCCGGTGGACTCGATTTTGGGCGTGGCCTGGTTGATATCAATTTCACCATGTGGCCATTATTTAAATGCCTCAATATTGATAATATACTTACTATCTGCGAGGTAGGCATTTCAACTCATCGTTTGCTATTAAGGTGTTAATTTTACTCTTATTTTAGATTGCTCTTGCCCCCACTGGTAAAATACTCTTCTTCTCTAGATACCCTGCAATGCTTGGTGTATGTTTCCTCTTTCTTCTGCACTTACCATCCGCTGACACTTTGTCTAGATTGCTGTGAACACCATCAAATACTTGGTGGAGCTGCGTGGTTGGAGTGGAATCGCCTTGCCCGCTGTCCATTCTCGCGACGCGAAAATCTATATCGATGATCCTGGTCCATGGATCATGGGCCTCTCAACTGAGGCTCGATATAGCGTCCGGCCCTCCCAAGAGGTCTGCGTTTGTGACCTGTGAGTATTCGATCTCGTCTTCCATTCGACAATGCTGATCCTTCATACAACAGGGACATCAACTATCTGTGCGTTGCAATAGCTTCCTTTGCACAAATCACAGCTAACATTTTTCTTCTAGGAGCTGCCCTTCTCCCCCTCCCGGCATCATCTCAACGAAACAACAGCGAGAAAAGTACCGCACAAGACTGTTGTCTGCCTTTGAGTCCCACTATCATCCCGACCACTGCGTTCCTAGGTAAGTAATTGATATCATACCACAGACCATTCCATTGACATGTTTGTAACAGCGAGTTTAAGGAAGCTTTCCCTGCCGGTCGATTCAGGCCTGTGTGCAAGATCCAGGCCAAGCGGGGTGCTTCATCGGCCGCCGTCGCTGACCAGATTAAACCTCCCGACTGGTGGCACTCCACTCGCATCATTCAGGCGTTCGACAGCGTTCTTGCAGACAAGGTGGGTCCAGCCTGATCATACCCGAACGAAATAATCTAACCGCTCGCAATTCTTTAGTTCAAGAAACCCTCGTTCCTGAAACGGATCACTTCCTTCGCCACACCTAGAAAGGCTCCCCGTCTTACCATCGCTGAGCAGCACATTCAGCACTCGATCCGTAAACGCGCTACTGCTTTCGTTGATGCGAGAGATGAACTGGAGACAAAGATTGGCCGTCTGTCGCGTAGGTTGAACTTCCTGATGACCGAGTCTGATCTCTGGAGGGACAAGTTTTCCACCTTCGAGCAATATGCTGAGAAGCTCAGCGTGGAGGCCAATCAACTCAGGACGAAGATCAACAAGGAGCAGAGGGAGACCAAGCGTCTGTCCGGCCTTGTCACTCTCACTGCGGCGGAGAAAGCCAAGCTTCAAAAAGGTGCGTTCTTTCCCTGTATTGTGTCTTCCTGTCGCTCAAGGGTCTTCCCGCGCAGAACTCCGAGAAACTGAGGGCGCTCATCGCGAGGCCACTCTTGAGCTGGAACGAATGAAGGAGACTATGGAGCGGATGGAACTCGAGCGATCCGAAATGATCGCTGAAGTGGAAGCTCAGATCGAGAGGGCGCTAGCTTCCATGGCCGTTGATATTGATGACTCTGACTACGGCAGCTCTCGTCCTCAGAGCCGATTGTCCACCTCCAGCCGGTTCTCCAGCAAGTCACTTCCTACCCGTTCTAGAAGACCAAGTGACGCTGTCAAGAACAAGCACTTGCGATCTTTTGCCACCGACTCTACGCTCGCAGAGACTTACGGGGAAGACGACACAATTACTGTGCCCTTGGAAGGTGGATTGGGTGCCAGAACCGGCCTCCCCGAAGGGACCATCGAGGAAGAGGATGAGGAAGTGTCTGCGACGAAGAAGAAGCGCTTCTCTGCATCGGAGGTTGAGATGGCTCAGGACGGCATGACTGCTGTTGACGAGGGCATCAGCTTCAAGAGTGACAAGATTGCCCAGAAGGTCTTCGAGATTCAGCAGAAGGTATGTTTGAAGCCTGTCTCTTGTGTAGCTTCTCGTTGACAAGGTTTTGTAGTTGGAGGATGCCCTCGCCACCGAGCGTCGCCCAACCCCCAAGTGGAAGACCAATGCTCTGTCGCAGGAGAGCGGAGATGACTCGGACCGCAGCGCTGCTGTCCGGCCTCGTCCTCCTCGAAGCAAGCGTGCCCCTCCTGGAAAGAAGAGGACACGCAGCGGCACCAACTCTTCAACGCAGACCAGTACCCCCATGACCATTGCCGAGGAGAGACCTGCCCATCATAAGACCCCATCCTCCATTGACATTGGCATCAAGACGCCGACCCGTGAGGCATTCACCATCGAACAATCTGAGATCGAACCAATGCCCAACTACACTGAGGAAATGCCTGAGATCCCCTCCGAATTGGGCGACTCCAAAACGGATGACCTTACACCTACCGCAGCTTCAACCGTCATCGCATCGCCCCTCCCCTCGCCCCTCCCCTCCATGACAGATGACTCTGACACTGACTTCCAAAGTGCCTACTCCGCTAGCCCTCGGGACAAGTTCGTTGACCTTGATGAGGAGGACAGCTCAGGCATCGAGGATAGACTATCTCATCGGAGTCGTACAGTCAGTACCGCCACGGCCATCATCAAGCCCGCTAGGGGTTTAGTTCCACCCATGTAGGCGACGTTCATAGCAGTTCAGTCCATGATTGTAGTCATTCCTTGTGCATATTTCGCTAGTATACAGTAATTATTTATCCAGGAAGCAGTAGCTCGTTACCAATAAGGGATTTATTCGTTCAAGTGTCTATCTAGCCAGTCAATTCACACTAGTCCATTCTTCTTCGAGCGTTGAACTTTTTCACGATGGTGGCGACTTGATTGAAGAACCAGGTTTGTGAAGTTTTGTCGGGGATGATGGCGAATTTGTCGTGTTCCTTTCCAAGACGATGTGCGAAGCGGATGCCGTTGTCCTCTGCTGTGACGCCCTGAATCTGAGTGAGAGGCAGTTCCCAGTCCAAGCGCAACCTCTTGGAGTAGAAGGAGATCACTTTCGATTGCGTGAGAAGGACGACGTTGTCACCTCCAGGGGAATCTACGAAGGGCGAATGAGAAGTGAAAATCAGACGAAGGAAAAGTCACATACTGATATGAGCAACGTAGAGTTCGCGTCGGTAGGCCCCTTCGTTGAGATCCTTCATCCAGTACTGGCCCAAAGCTTCTCGAGCTGAGTAGGACTGTGGTAGTAAACACATTAGCTGAATTCAATGTGGGTTTACAAATATCTTCTTACCCGCAAAACTCCATCTGCTGGGATAAGTCTCGGCTAGAACAGAAGGTTAGCCCAACTCGATGTGATGCCAATCACGAGTTCCTCACCATTCTGACCCTGTCTCGCTCCGGGCTATCGAAAACAGTCGTGGTATTGCGGATGCCTGAAAAAGTCGGATCAGCGTCGTGTTCAATACGTACACGGGGAAAGGTCAAAGTCACCTTCCGAAACGTTCGATGCTAGGTCAAATACACCGACCACTGGCTTGGTGACGGCACTGCTAACAGTCAGTCAAGCAGTCGCTGCTGACGAGCGGGGTGAAAACTTACCCAACTAGGCCTTTCCCTACACCCTTGAAGAAACCCAACGCCCCTCCTGACTCGGCACCTTCGATAGGCTTCATCTGCAGCAACGTCAGATTTGCATCATTCACCGCAGTGTCGAAAGAACTTACAAAGACACCTTCCATCGCACTTGTCACGCTGCTAGCCAAAGCCTCCCCACCAGCTGCCACGCCGTAGCTAGCAGGCGATATCAGAAAACTTCCGGAGTGGATAACTAGCGGTAAACTTACATTGCGTGCCGCGGGCGGTTCCTTCGCTGCGTCATCCGCCGCCGAGCTTGATACTCAGAGTCGAACGTTGCAGCAGACAATCCTATGAGAGTATCAGTAAAAGCAGTCGCGAACGGTAGTCGGCATAACCACCTTTCCCAACGCTGCTCGTGAACTTGGTGACACTGTCGCTGAGGCCAAAAACTGTCTTCTTGACGAAGCTCGCAGCTCCCTGTACCCAGACATTAGATGAGTGTGTTTGGTCAAAAAGGGAAAGCTACGAACCTTGGCTATTCCTATCCCAAGCTCTCGATTACCATGCATGACGACACCTTGGAAGGGCTCATAGAAGATATCCGCGACCCCCGAGCTGACATTGGTGAAGAGGCCGACGGGATTTCCGATGAAATCAGCAGATCCCAGAATTCGGTAGAGTTGTCGCAGAACCTCCTGGCGGTAATGGTAAAAGATGCGGGTCTGAAGATCGGTGGTACTGAGCCTCATATCCTTGATTGCCAGTGCATTCATCTCCAGAGGCGCATCGTTGATATTGCCCACAGCCATCGTCAGCGCATTCAGGACGACTGCCAATGGGTTCCGGATGCTCAATCTAATCATACAATGAGCATGGTATAGGCTGAAATAAATGGAGTAGATACTCGCTTCTCTTCGCTGCTGACGCGTTCTGTGCGCATGAAAGAAATGGACAATCGGATTGGTTGCAACTCAAGGACCTCGAAATATAATGCTTGGCCTGTGGTTGCGACATCTGGATCAGGTATATCGTCTGCGCTGCGAATCAAAATGCTAAAATAGGCGGTTCAGTGTAAATCAATACTAGCAAAGGCCAATGCTGAAATGACCTACTCTTGCGATTCATCCTCCCACGACGCTCCTTTGATTTGGGTGAGGTCGTAGATAGCAAATAGCAGATCCTCGTCTGCCTCAATTGTCAGGGCTTGCAGAAGAACGGAGCAGTATTTGACGAAGAGAACACCGTGTGCTGTCAGAGAGATTAGCGACCGCTATGTTGACAGACATAAAAGCTACGCACCTTGGTCTTTCAGCCAAATCACAGAGGCTTGGACGGTAGGCAACGCTCCAACATCCGCCGCATCTTTGGACAAAGGTGTTGGTTGGAGAATCACTGGATACAATGCATCATGTAGTTGGTTGTCGATCTGTAGGGAGCCGCATGATAGGTTGACGGCGTGCGCGACGGAGCTATCCACGTATTCGAATTTTAGCTGGTCCAGAGTTATGTAGAGAACCTCCATCAACCGCCGGTTGACTAGAGAGATACCAATACCAGCCAAGTCCAACGTGAAGGTGACAAGCGGCTGGATTTCTTCTGTCACTGCCTCGAACCCTTCGACACTACTTGACATGGTGTCTTGTCTGCTGATGCTCATGGAATTCGATCTTTGTTTTGGCCTGTACAAGCTCCTTTCCGGATTGTACTCTGTGATGCGGAGAACTTGCTTCTGACCATCAGCCCGGACGTCGAGTGAGACCGCCTTAGACCTGTGATTTTGCTGGGAAAGAGTATCAATAGCTGAGTTCAAAAGACGTAGGATGCCTTACCGTGAATTTGAATGGAACCAAGTCACCGATCTCCATGATGTCAACAACCCGACGAATGTTGTTGATGGAGAGAAGGATACGTTTTTCCTTGGCGGCAGGGAAATCCCAGGCATATTCATATATGGAGCGTTCTGGGAGGGTGTATGTCGACTGGGGCTTATCAGACTCCCGGGTTGCATCCTGCAGCAAATTTTAATCAACGTGTGCATAGATCAACCCCTCGCGTACCTTTTGAGAGAATGTGAAAGCATAATCCGTGTCGTTCTCGATTTCAAACGGCCACTCATCAGATTTGGATAGGATGACGAAGATAGTGGACGACTCTATTGTGACTTCTGCACGGACCAAGTCGATCTCGGAGCCACCTTCAGGTGTAGATCGTTTCAGGCGAACAAACACGACACCAATATCCTCAAGGTTGATCGGGGGTGACCTGGATAGCGCTTAGTGTAATTAATGAGCCGTATTGGATTACGGGTACGTACCATTGAGCATTCAATCCGGGCTGGGCGATCGTCATTAACTTCTCCTCTGATCGCAGAACGGAGAGAGTAGCCCTGTCGCCAGGTGTAATCGAAGATCTATCCCTGGGTGCCACACCATGCTCCCGAAAGGCGATCGAATACGGAAGGTGGTTTCTGATCAGGAATCGAGGGGTGAGAGTGAGAACCTTGGAAAGCTTGTATTTCCCCAAGCCCTCACTCCAGGAAACACCCATATAGAGACACTCTGGCCCTTGCCTCTGGAGTGGGACGACTAACTCAGCTTCAGCAGAAGGTGCTTCCAGGGAGATGTTCTGAAAATAATTCAATAATCCGAATCGATATTTGTTCAAATGCTGACCTTAGACCATAATGAATTGGAGAACTTGAAAGCAAACTCGTGGCCATCCGAGTGGGAGTGGGATAGAACTAAAGAACGTGAACAATAATTAGAATCCCACTATGAGGCTACTCACGGAATGGTGCTGAACCCTTGAGAATATCTAAAATGGGGTGTGAGATCGATGTTTAAATGGGTGGACCTCATTCTCACCTTCTTGTGTAGGACCAGCAGCATCTTGGTAACCCGTGCGGGTTGACCTCGTAGCTCTGATCGAGAAAGGCTGCCCGGTCTTGTTGACAACGATGTATGGGCAATGGATTTCGACTTTGAATGCCCCTCCAGAGTCAGGGTACCGCCTATGGCCAAATCAGTAGCGAGAAGGCAAACAAATCGATTTGACATACACGTAGTTCAATCGAAGGTTCAGCTTGCGGTTTTGTTGATCACGTAGGGTGAGTTGCTTCTCAATCTCAAAGTCAGAGTGTCCATCCGTGTTGATGATAGCAAATTCACTAGGCTTGAAGACTGGCACGACGTTTCAACAAAGACTGCAATTGCAGACACGGGAGTGACCTACCACTGTCTTGAACAGCAACGTTCAGGAGAATGAAATGGCTTAATTCCACAGAGTGAATAGGCATGATCCCTCCCTTGCGAAGATAGCTTCTCCAGTTCTGATCAGTGTTTTTGTCGTAGATGCGGTATTCGATGTTGTATGGCAGCAAGTTCTCCAGTTCCAGAGGTGCCCGAAGTTTGAGGTTAATCTTTGGATATTTGCTGAACCGAAAATGAGCCTATGTAAACGTTTTCAGAGTTGCTGCTTACCCGCTCCCCAGTTCACTGGCGTCTGTTTGCACCCATGCTTGGAATCGGAATGTAGGTTCCTTCGGGTCGCTGTGTGGACACTTGATCGCAAAGCTTTTTCGAGCTACTAGGTCTTCCCAACGAATCGGAGTGCACCATTTGTAACCGAAGCCCTCTGCAAACGAATATTAGAAAACCAAAAGGAGACAGCGGTTATCTGGAGAAACGCACGATCTGGCTGGATGCGTACGCGATATCTACTCGCGGCTTCGATGGGGAGAGGGAATTCTTGTCCAGGTACGATTCGCTCGAGCGAGTAGGCTGGATGACCGTGATCATCGACGAGCATCACTTCCAGAGGATACAGAGTCAAGTTCTCCACCTGGTAAGTCGACCGAATGGTGACGACTTTGATCGTGTCGACAACCTTGACTTCACAGAGCACGCGTGTAGGATATTTCTCTGTTCGAGGTCTTAGTGTGAAAACGAATTCACCCTCCCTTTCCACTGGGATGCCACGAAGTTGCTCCCAGCTCTTCTCAGCAAATCGAATGCCAATGTTGTGTTGACCAGCAGAGACGTGCTACGAGAACAGTTAGTAAATTGATAGAAACCTGAGGTGCCAAAGATGCCAGTTACTTCTCTCATGGTCTTCCAATCATCGAACCTCCAGTCAATTGTTTGATCGTTCAGGACCTTGGTCATATCACCCTCCACTGTTGATGCTGCGGTGTCGTTGTCGGACCACACGAAGATTGGGGTCCCAGTCCGATTGCGGATCCGGTATGGTGCGTAGATTCCACGAGGCTTTTGTAGCATGGCATCGCCTTCTTGGTTCCACTTGTTCATGGTGGTGATAGCGAGCTCCGCGAACGTCGTACTGAGATTGAGGTCGAGACGCTCTCGTGCAGACAGAGAGAGGTGCATAGCCCCCATGGCGCTATCTTTAGAGACTGAGATTGTAAATGTCCATGGATCGATGACTAGGGCAACGTTAGCTCAAGCTCCAAGTACACCTGTCGCACAGAATAACTCACGGGGTTCCCAATGGGAATTGGAAAGATTCCAATATGTGATCTGCGTGGCCAGTGTCGTCGTTGCTCGCAACTGAGGGGTGTGTAAGTGTTCCTGAAGGCTGAAAAGGAAGCATTGAACTCACAGCTCCGGACCAGTCCTTGGCGCCGATAATGAAAGGCTTCACTTTCAAGTGGAGCATAGGCTGTTCGTGCAGGTCTCCAATCAAAATGAGCTTGAAACCATCCAGAGACGCTTTCAGCTGTTGGAGCGTCAGACCCATGGCCGCTGATGTCGTTATTGCGCATGAAAGCTCACCTGCTCCTTCGACATAGTCACGGTGGCTTTCCCTTGCGTGAAGTCCTTCGATCCCGGAGTAACAACAGAAATCCCTTCCGGCCTTGATTTGGGCCTCGCGGAAGCCAGAGAGTGAGAGTCCGCGGGAGGGGCCGTTGATTGCTGGGACTTAGTGTACAGTTCGATAGCTCGATTGACGATGGACATGATGAGATTAATATCCCGGTATGAAGCGCGTAGAACCACAGGCTTCATAGTCACTTCAATGTTGCTCATTTGTTGCGAAGATGACGAGCGACTGTCCAATGACACGGTGAAATCCAGGTCGTCGAGGAAGCGTACCACCTCAGAATACCTGCCCATCCGCATGAGAGACATGCCCAGTCGGTTGACTGTAAGGGCTAGAATTCCCTGAAGATAGATAAGTACCCCGCCACGAACTCGCTGAGACAGACATACCTGCTGGGAGAGCAGAACTTGACCGATATGCAGCTTGATCGCTCGACATTGAGGATCAGTCTCATTCTCCAGAATGCTGATCGAAGCATCATGCAAATCCACTCTGAAATCGAACTGTGAGGGTGGGGCCTCCTCGGGAACGGTCTGAACTTCGTTGATCGTCGCAGCCTGGGGCGGAGTTTGAGGTGAAGGAGAAATCGGGCGAGTGAAGAACTGGAGTAGCGCAAAGACAGGATCGACCGCAAAAATGATTTGAGGAGAGTCGATAGTTAGGACGGCCAAGGAAGCCGCTCCAGATGGCAATTGGTTTCCAGAGGATGTGTACAAAATCATAAACTGATTCCGATCGTGTTGGGCTGCTGGAATGATCTCTCGGAACTTGGTTGGCCCTGGACGGGTATTGCTCATGGTAAATGACCGTAATACAACCTGAGCTTCGAGAGAGCCGTCAGACAACTGTTTGAGTCTCAGGTTGTTATCGTTGAGCGCGAAGCGGGCGATGCCATGGTCACGTAAGTGGTCTTCAGATGTAGCAAACTCATCGTAAAGGTGCAGTTTCACCGCTCCTACCGTCACGACAAGATCCAAGGTAGTCCATGCCCGGGGTCCATCTGAGCCGGGTGAATTGCGAAGCTCGGGTTGCAGACTCACAGCTCCAGCAGGAGGGAAGTATGAGTCAGAAACATGGGCGTCGACGTCTTCGATGGGCTGATCCTCTGATACATTGGAAAAGACCCGGGGAATGGATTGAGAGAGCTGCATCAACAGAACGTATTGTGTCTGCGTCAGGTGCAGCTTGATGTCAGATATTTTGACGGCCACCTAGTGACTTGTTAATGTTTGAGTGCCAGCGACTTTGGGAAGTTCGTACCTGCATATCAGGGTAAGAAACATCAACATTCCTGTCAATGCCGTTCGTCTGCATGACGTCTGCATCTACATCGATGTCATCGATGATCTTGAGGTTGGACATTCCCCCAGTTGAGTGAACTGAGGAAACAAGCTTAATCCCGTGCAAACTCGCAGCTATCTTGTTGGAGGACGCTTCAAACGAATTCTTTGCCTCGATATGTCCCAGTCGCATGATGAGGATATCAGCTAGATGCGTTGGATCGCTTGGGAAGATCAAGATGGGTGACTTGACAGACACTGAGAATTGCATTCGGTTCATTTCCGCAGCCGTTTGAACCGCGGCCGTCCTGGCGGCATCGTAGATATACTTAAGCCTGGCAAGTTTGATCAAGAAGGAATAGATGTCGTGCAATGGCTGCTCCAGATAGTTGATTTTGACCGAGGCTGCGTTGAGATGTATTGACGAGTTGATGCCAGCATAGGATTCGTCGCTCGGGTCGAACGTTTGATAGCTGAAATCTGCAAAATTTTCGCCCTCTATCGATAGCAGTTGATTGAATTCTGGGCGGATTTCGTACGACGAATTGTTGTTGACAAGAGCAAGACTCCCAAGACGTCCAGAGATACGAAGGGAGGTTGACCTCGTGAGAATAGATACATCGCCGACAGACAAAGCCAAGGTTGCCAGTTCGATGGATTCGTTGATGATCACCACTGGAAATGTCATGAGTGATCGATCCTTTCCGGGTGTGAATGTACCTACGTTGGATACCCTGTAGCTTGACGAGGACTCGAATCTTGCTGTTGTCCGCTTTCTGAGCAACGGGCTGTGGTTCGGAGCTCGTTTCTTGGGTACTCAAGGTTGGCTCTGGAGGTGCGTTGAAAGAAGGAACAAATGTAGTCATGATGAAGTCATAGACGGCAAGGATTGGCTCGGGTTCTACGTGGAAAACGAGAGTTGAAAGTTTGACGTCAACTGTCTGGTCGATGCCCTCATATACTGAGTCGAACTCAGGCGATTCTCGCTGGGCGCGAGCATATTTGACTTTCAGGAGATCCGTTGGCGTCGACTCTCCAGAGGCTCCAGAAGGAGTAGTAACGACTTCTATCCGCTTTGAAGCCTGAGTCAGTGCCAGGGAAATTGATCTGTTCAACCATTATTATTGGATTGGAAACGTAAATTAAAAGCTTTGAAGCTTACCTCAGATTGACATCAACGTCCATGTTGAACTTCGCCAGTCCGAAGGTGAGGGCGAATTCCTGCAAGGTTAATTCTCCCAAAGGCCGTTCCGCCCCTTCTGTGGAGGATTTGAAAAGTGCAGCACGTAGTGTCCCGACGCGGAACTCCATTTCGAACACGCGCTGGTGTAGTTCAGCTTGCTGTGAAGAGAATCAGAGGGCGAACGACACTGTTGAGAGCGAGGCGCCAACCTCGTTGATGCCACTTTCTGCTTCAAAGAACTCATCCTTCGCCTCGGAATCGTCATTGTCATCTGCGGCCTCGTCGTCGTCGTCGTCTTCGATGTGGTACTCCGTTTCTGCAAGTCTGAATACATTGGTTGGAAGCTGGTACTTCGTGACGGAGTCGCTCCTATCTGACGCTTTGAGAGTCGGACCGGGAACAACCCCACTGTCAAACTTGGGAATGGAAACATCGATAAGCCTCATCAACGAGTGATACTTTGCGTCTGAGAGATTGAGCTGCAGAGACGGCAGCGTGCCGGCGACTTTGATTTGAGAAAGGTTTACTGCAGTTGGGACGATGGACTTCTGAATCTGGAAGCTGATGTTGATCCTCTCCAAAAGATGGAGGTTATCTTTAGACGTGCCCTTGAGGGCGYCTAAGCTGCTTTGCAAGGTTTTCCCTATCACAAACTAGAAGGACTCAGGATGACAAGTCCTAAACTTAAATGGAAAGGGAAATCACCTGAGCATCTTGCAGCTTCAGCGACATTTTGTCGTACATCAGTGATTCGAGATTCTGGTAGTCTTCCTCGTTGTACTGTTGGTTTCGCTTCTGATGAATCGCTTGGACCGCATTTTTGTCTACCAAATCGCTCTCAATCGAGATGTGTCCCGCGTCGATGATCAAGTGACTGCACTCCTTGGTCGTAATACTGAATTTTGAAGTCAGATGGGAGTAATCGATTCGGTAGGAACGGACTCACTCCTCTGGTATAATGATAACGGGGGCATTCATATCTAGATGAAGGTCGACGGTCTTGTGGGTTTGGAGAGCATATTCCAAACCGGCTCTCGTCTCTTTGCGAAGCCCCTCCAAAGTTTCACTTGCAACATTCTGCGGAAAAACTTAGACACTGGCACACGACCTTGATAAAAATACTGACCAGTAACGCCTCGACCGACTCCAACTGACTTGAGGGCGGCTTGAAGAACTTGTAGATTGCTTCTACATACCCCTTGTGGTAGATAATCTCCATGTGGCGCATCCGAACTGTGATTGCACTATCGGCCCGGTCATCTAATGGGTTGTTTTCGAACTTCACCATGAAAAACGGGTCTATCGCTTGAGGTTCGACGCCTTCCAATTCGATGTGAACGGTTTTCTCGACCTCCTGCTTGACGCGAACGATCTGGGGATAGAGACTATTGGGTGTTGTCCCATCGAACACGCGGAGATCTTGCAAGGACAGCGTTGCTTCGAAATTGCCGGGTCGCTGTATGACATTGGCGTTAAAAATATCAAAGACGACGGACATGGCTTCCTTGCAATCGCCGTGAGGGTCTGTCTTCAGTGTGAACGAACCTCGCTTCAACTTCGCTGTAATCTGCATCTTGAGAGAGTCCCGAGGTGCTTGAAGGGCATCCATCAAAGAGGACTTTTCGTCATAATCAAGAACGTCATAGAGTTGTTTCCTTTGCTCCTCTGTCATCGTACCGGTGAAAAGCGGGTCTTCTTTCGGCTGTGCGTCCGAACTGCTGCCCCAGATCCACGACGACCAACTTTGGTTCTGGGCTTGCTGCTGCTTCTTTTCCTCTTCAAGACGTTTCTGGTGTTCCTGGTCCTTTCGAAGCCGGGAGCGAGCGATGGATCTGTAAAACCGCAGGTCTTCATACGACAACTTTTTCTCTAGTTCTTCGAATTGTGTGAGGTCCTATTTCGAGTCAGATAAGAATCGCAAATGTCGGGTTTTAGACGCACCTCTCCAAGCAATGGGCTCAAAATCTTTTTCTGGAAGAGACCGACATATTTGTTTCTGTCGTCTCGTCGTTCTGCGAAGTGCGCCCAAGTCCACTTCCTGTTCTTTTCGTGGACACCCGATAGAATGGCCTTCCCGGCGAATTGAAGTCTCGCACGAGCTGCGTTTTCGGTAAACTGTTCTGGCGACGGGAGATGCTTTTTATACTAGAAGCCGCACATGAGTACGGAATAATAGACGAAAATAGTTGGATCTATTAACCTGGTGTTTTCGCATATACACCTGGTACATGTCCACCAAAGAGATTGCATCCCTGTACTGGTGGTCGTCAAGAGCGACGCCAATCTCGTCGAAGAGCAGCTCTATGTTAAACCGAGGTGTGTTTCGATCAACCCGATGGTTGACAATGATCTATTTGCGTCTTTAAATACACTACACGCAACCGAACAAGAACTTCACTTACTCGGCCTTCTCCTGACACTGGTTTGAGGATATACTGATGTTGCCATTTGCCTTCTACATCGGTGATCTTCGGGGAGTGCTTGTTAAAAAAAAATTGCTAAGAATGTAGCAAAGTGACTTACCATTTCCGAGAACTTTGCGATCGCCTCCTTCGGAGGTAAACCAGCCATGCTTTCGGCATCTGTATCGAAATAGATGGCAAGTGATTGCAGTTGAGCCAACTAAGCCATGCTATTCAGTTAACTGTATATCCTTTTGAGAATAAGTATACCTTGTGGATAGCTCCAGCGGTGCTCTCAATGAATGCGGGTTTCCATTCGCCATCAACCGACACAGCAGCGAAGCTTGCGAGAGTGACACCTGCAGCAAATGGATGCTAGGATGGATGAGCAATTGTTATCAGTGAAAACAGCATTCCCCTTACCCCGGGCACGCTGATTTTGTCCTCATATCGAACGTGGATATTCTTGATTGTCACTTGAACGTTGTTAATAATCTTTGTGATGAGGGATTGAATGAGGCCTTGTGTCTGAGGGGAGTCTTGACGCCTCGAATCAGTGGGCTGTTTTATCTAGAAGGGGCATGAACTTACCCGCTTGCGTTTCAGCCTTGCCCTGGACGTGAAGGAGTTCTGCACTCTCCAATCTCTCTGCCTTCGCCGCTTGCTTTCTCGCTTCTTCCTCTTCCGGGTCAGCATTGCTCTGGGGAGATGGTACCACGAGGAGATAGATATCTTCAATGAGTATTTCCACCGGCTGATTTCCAAGGTTCATCCAATGCAGGGAAAGCGTGAAGGTTCCGAGATGTCCTAAGCACCCATTAAGGCAACAGTATATGGGGTGGAGACAATGTGAAGCGAACCTTCCAATACATCGACAGGGAGTTGGAATTTGTCCAAAACACCCTTTTTCAAGCGCAGATTGCGCAAGGTAAGTTGGCCTACACGCAAAACGGTAAAGAGCGGTTCCTTTTCTGGGCATATTCGTAGGATTGGTTTGTACCTTGTGCGATACCATAGTTGACTTGGTTAAGGTCCAAATTCTCGACATACGGCGCGAGGATCCGATTGAAGAGCTTAATGAAAGTGTTTCATCGAAAGATAAATGTGATTTGGGGGGCCAAGGCATACCACATTGAGAACCTCCTTCCCGGGATCCAACCACCACATGTTGGGTTAGAATTTCTGAAACTTGAAGCCACTATTCAGCGTGATAGACAATGATTTCGACACAGTCGCTAATAATGGCGTGTTTGCCTGCTTCTCGATTCCAAGGAGATGGGTATTCAGGTAGAAGAGTGAGTGGAGTCCGTATACATCGCTACAGCCATCGCTCGACACGAACCCTGTCGTTGCACTAACGTCATGATTACGTAACGTGATATTGATCCCTCCGAATGCGCCGCAATTGTGAATGCCAAGAGCCCTAGACCTCCTCTTACCCACCTCGTCTGTCACGAATGACCCAACAATAGCCTTTCAAAGCCCAAAATCTTGAAACAGTCAGAGTAGGCTTCTTCTCGGCGACAGAAGAATGACGACTCGTGCATCATGCTGGCCGTTTTTCGCACACCATTTCAAGTATTCTTAGAAAGACATCCCCTCTTGCTGTTTCCCCGACGAATCTTGGATTGTTCATGCGGAAATTTCATCTACACGACCGGAAGTGAAGATAGTACGACTATAGACCCCTGCATCTATTTGTGGGGAGGACCAATGGCAGATATCACTGACAGTTAATCGAATTCCATAAGTGATCCGAAGCTGTAGACAAAGCATTCTGTATGTACCCCAACGGTACCCTGCCTAAAAAAATCCCCAAAAAGTAGGCGAAAATTGGTCCGAAATTTCGACTCTTACCGACCTCGCTGCTCGAGCGTGCAAGGCCCTGAAAATCGGGATCTACCCTACAGTCCGGTACAGTATTTATCCTGAGACCTGATCATGGGTTGCTGGGTATGGAACTGTGACCTGGCCATTTTGAGTAGATCAGGATCCTGTCCTGGCCTAGATCGGTGCAAAGCCAAGGACGAGATCCGGATGGTGAGTGGATGGCGTGARGGGGGGGGAAGGATCTGACAGTTCGCGGTAGCTGCATTTCAATGTTATTCCAGCCACATTCCAGAACGCCGGGCAGAGATATAGGGTCCAGAAGAAGGCGAACTGCTCGAACCTAAAACGTAAACGTAGAAGTTCTCGCTGTCCTTGAGGCGTGCCGATCAGTCAGAGGTTCCCGTGGTATCCCGAGTTAGCACGATGATGTTCATGTGAGGTCCCTATTGGGGAGTATTTAAGTAAAGGGCTTTCCCCGCTCATCCCCAAGTCGTGTGCCCCCCCAAAACATCATCATATATTCTGCCTGTCGTCCTTTTGAAAAAATGTTGTCTGTCTACCCTCAAACCTCTCTTCCTCTGGCTTCCAGCTACCAATCTAAACACTCCTCACAACCAGTTCGTCTCTAAGTCGTTGTCACCGGATCTTATCCAACCCAAGACGTTGTCCCTTTTCAGACGCTGGACCTACGTGATGCCCTCGAGCCTTTCAAGAAGTGCGTTATCCATCCCTCTCCCTTCCCCTTCCCCTTTCCATTTTACTGACTATTCTATTATAGGGAAATTCTCCGTTCCAGGAAATCCGGGACGAAGCTTCTGTGCACCATACCGACGTTGGGATCAACAGATGGCTCATGTCAGTCCTCCTGTGCCTCCTGTGTCATCACCGACTGTCCCTAACAGCCAAAAATATAGATTGGGACTACAATGACTTGCATACGAAAAGATCACAACTTCTTGGGCTAATTCATGAATTGGTCAAGAGTCTGAGAACCGCGGGGGTGAGATTGTCTTCACCTTTATAGCGTTTCCAGTACATCAATTGACGGAGGTCCTTTCCAAATTCGACAGATTTATGCAACCTATTCACTTGTACCCTCGGAATCTACGCACTGCGTCGTGTGCGCTCTGCCAACGGACACCTACCCGGTCAACCAGCCAGTCATTTCCGAGGTTGAAAAGGTCCGACCAACTAACAGGTATGTCATACTGTATTGCCCGGGAATGATGCGCGATTGCTAACAAACCTTTTAGCACGGGTGTTAGCTTCGTTGARTGGCCAACAGGGCCATGCCTCGTTCTTAACTGACTCCCCTTTTCGTCACCTCGTTGTATTTCTATCATTAAACGGACTCAGGTTTTCAACTCTGTAACTTCGCTGGTAGATATTTCTCGGTTCCTTATGATCATCTGTATACATAGCACGCATCACATCTTGGAAAATTTTGATACCTGGATCTCTTCACACAAGTTGGAGCCGATGCTATGTCATGTCTGTAAGACCGTTTTTTGCTTGTAGAATCGTGAACTTGAGTATATGATAGAAACATACGCCCCAGTGCTTTGACCTCTGTTTTAAGAAGATCGCACATCCACACAAAGGGGTTTAAAGTAACCCCGCCGGAGACCGACGTGGACGGCCCAGACGACACAAGGCAGTTCTTGGCTTGAATGGATCACAGGTGAGCTCACAAAAGATACAGGCCCACTCCACCAGTTGGAACTGGCCTACGCCTGCCAGAATCCAGTACTCCAGGGCGCTTGGAGAGTTATATGAATGTGGAGATGATGATTGGCCCCGCCACATGGGCGTTCAGCGGAGGAGTTAACACATGCGAAAGCGTGTGACAACGCCAGCTGTGTCACGCCGTTTGTTGATTTCCTCAAATTTCGTGGTTGTGTAAACGCGCTCGTCTCTTCGGTCCACCTCGCTCGTCGTCCATGGCTTCCCTCAGTGACCTGATCCTGGCCGCGGTGCCCTACCGTCTGCCTGTTCATTTCTACAGCTATGTTCCCGGCGTCTCCCCTCTCTCAACGGACACCTCTGTCACGGTCGCTCTTGTGTCATACTTGGCCGCCATATTCGGCATTCAGGCCTACATGAAGGACAAGGAACCACGAAAGCTCACGGCCCTCTTCCAGGCCCACAACATCTTCCTGACCACTGGCAGCGGCCTTCTTCTCGTGCTCATGCTTGAGGAGATCGTTCCAATTATCTGGAATCGCGGCATCCATGCAGCCCTCTGTCACGCAGACTCCTGGACACCTGTGCGTATTCAACTCCTTCCGACGCGTTCCTTCCTTCCTACTCACCTCGGACCATAGAAACTCGAGTTCTACTACATGATCAATTACTATTTCAAGTACATTGAGCTCATTGACACGATTTTCCTCGCTCTCAAGAAAAAACCTCTACGTACGTCTGATGATCTGTCACTCCTTCGGCATGGGTCTAAACTCGTACCAGAATTCCTTCACGTCTTCCACCACTCTGCGACCGCCTTGCTCTGCTACACTCAGTTGAACGGAAAGACCAGTATAGTGCGTTGTGTCGTAGTCAACGGTAGCATCATCACTCACCCTTCCTTAGTCATGGGCCGTCATCGTCCAAAACCTTGCAGTTCACGTTGTGATGTGTATGTTGCCTGCTCAAGATCAAAACTCAGCCCTCTAACCGAATTGTAGATTATTACTACTATGCAACCGCTGGTGGCCGTCGTTTCTGGGTACGTCTTTCCTCCCTGCCAAACCCGTGATTCATTCTGATTGAGTTCCGCAGTGGAAGAAGTACTTGACAACTATGCAAATCGTGCAGTTTGTCGTTGATATTTGCTTGGTTTACTTCGGGAGTACGTTTCGTCATCGGTTCTGTCATCGCGTCTGTCTAACGGCCGTTTAGCTTATGAGCACTTCGTGGATGCCTACTATCCTACGTCACTCCCTTACATCGCCAACTGCGCTGGTTCCGAAAAGTCTGCTCTCTTTGGCTGCGGCTTGTTGACAAGCTATCTTTTCCTCTTCATCAACTTCTACTTCCAAACCTACAAGAAGCCTGTATCAAAGAAGCCCTCCGCCAACGGACACGCTAATGGACATGCAAATGGGAAAGCCAATGGGTACGCACCGCTTTTTGCTATGTTCATTTCCTCCCAGCTAACACACTCTAGACACAAGGCAGAGTGAACGACTACCTATAATGCTATAACTTAGTAATGAGCTACACGGGCAATATACCTCGACGCCATCTAGCCTGGTACTAATATTACATGGCTGTTATACAGTTTGCCTACGACTTTAAGACCTTAAAGGGACGCTGGCATGTTACATGGGTTTCTATACCTACCTACATACATAATGGAACCATGTTTCGAGAGTGGTTCAGGCCCTCGATACCCACCAACTTTCTTCTGAGATGATGCGAACAAACTGTCAACGCGACATGTCCTATCCAATCGTACATTCGTCACGAAGTCGTTGTAAATTGCGGGCATGCCGACATGGCTCCTTTGCACCTTCACATGCTATTCTATTGGTGGAGGCGCAAGCCATGCTGACGATTCCCAGTGGCCCCTCCTTTGACTTCGGTGCCTTTGCTCGCTTCGTCACATTTGGTGACCGCGTTTGACGACCACCGGGCATCGCCACATTGGTCCAGTTCCCCTGACATGCGGGCCTGCGCTTCCTCCTGCTCCCTGGGCCTTTTTCACGGCTAAACTCCGTTCAGCGCCCATCGTGCCCTTAAATTACGCTTCAATTGGTAAATGACTCTTGACTTCTTCTCAATCGCAGCGCACTTGGAACGGCCTTGAGCACAACGCAACCTCTCCCATTTCCGGGTTCTTGATCGCAAGCTCCCTAGGCCACCACCACCCTCCTACGAACAATGGCCGATTCCTGGGACCACTACTCCTCCAAACAGAATGAAAAGGCACGAGAGTTTCTGGTGGACGTCGAGCTGTACGTGTCTGCTTCAGCAGGTTCTGCTCTCAGGAAGGTACGCGCCTCCTTTGCTCCCATCGCATATTATTTTCCTCCCGTCTCACACCTCCCACCCACACAAGCCCCCTGCTATCATCCGAAAGAAGCCAGAGAAGAGGGAATCGGGCACACTCACCGCGGCCGATGAATACGGCAAACCCAAAGGTTCGTTGGTTTATATGTAGCTTCTCTTGTGTTCCGTCGTCCCTTCCTCTAATTCTCCGCATCTAGAGAAATCAAGCTTGGGTCTGTCCAAGAGTCTAGCTGGCGCAGGCCAGTGGAGGAGCGCGACGTGCAAACTCCTCGAAGAAGGCGACCGTTGCTTTCTGAACATCTACCTCGATGTGAGTTATCTTCCCGCGTTTCTAACAGGTTTTTCAGATGTCTCATGTCGTTGTTGTTCCCTAGGAGGCCATCCTTTACCAGACGGTGTATCTCCACCTTCTCAACCAGACCGATATCCGACAAGCAGACCCTTCCTTGTTCTTCCGCAAGGACTGTGTGGGCCTGTATTGTATAGCGTGCGTCCACCTACTTGATACTTGTTTCGGGTTGTCAAGGTGAACTGAGGGCTCTACTTTCAGTGGTCAGCGCTGGACGTCTTCCACCGTTGCAGAGCCCATCTATCTTCAATTTGCCAATTCCGACGTTTGCTCGACATGGCTTGCCCTCTTACGGTCGTACGCCATTCCCGAGATCTATGGACGATGGTTCTTCCCCCTGGAGGGCGGCTCGTATCGAATGTGGCGCCAAATCGAACTGTCCGTTATCCAAGGCCGTAATGTTGGCATATCAAGATCAGACTTGAATATGGACACGGAAGCTACACCAGATGGTGAAGCTGACAACGACGTAACCTGCGAAATCCACCTAAACGACATTCTTTGCGGACGAACGTCCTCCAGAAAGCGTGGAACGACGTCGAGTATAGACTGGCATGAAAAGTTTACGTTTGCTGAACTGCCACCGTTCGACTCCTTGGATGTCGTGGTCTGGAAGGAGAAGAAGGTGATGAAACCTTTAATCGTTGGGTTTATTCGGATACCGCTCAGCGCTTTCCGGAGAGGAGAGGCTACCGAGGGATGGTTTCCAATAATGCAGGCTCAATCTGGTCCTTCACGAGAGGTTCAGGTTGGAGAGTTGCGGCTCAAAATTCGCGTTGATGAGTAGGTCCTCGCTCTGGCGTTCCTCTATAATTGCGGCTAACCGCATTCAGGGAAATCGTGCTGCCTTCCTCCGCGTATAATGGTCTTCTGAAGGTGACTTTCGAGTTTCGTTCGAGCTTTCAGCCATATCATTAACCAAGCATCAGACTTTTCATTCCAGGAACTTTTTGGACTGGCTTTTAGAACTTGAAGCGAAATTGAAACTCAAAAGTATATCTACTCCAGTTATGTCGCTGGCAGTCGCGAACGATACCCTCATCAAACATGTTCAAGAATTTGCGACTCGCCACGTCCTTGAAAGCGCAGGCTGTGCGTAGCGTCTCCTTTCTTGTTCCCGTTCCCACTGACTCCGATATTAGCACATCAAACCCTCTTTCGAGGCAACACCGTCTTGACTAAAATCATGGAATTGTCCATGATTTGGTACGGAAAGACATTCCTAGATGCTAGCATTGGGCCCGTTCTTAGAAGGTTATGTGCCGAGAAGGTTGCCATTGAAGTCGACCCCATGCGGAGTCGCAAGGGCTCCAAAGACGTGGAACGCAACGTAGACGTCCTCATCTACTGGTCACAGGAGTTTTGGAATCAGATATACTCGGTTCGAAACGAGTGCCCAAAGTAACGTTATCTTTCACCAATGCCGACTATAATCTGACTGCTTTTAGTGAACTTCGCCGCCTATTCCAAACAATTCGCACCCTGGTGGAGCAACGCACCAAGGCAGAGAAAGGGTCGACTGAACATCGAGATCTTCCCAAGCAGACTGTGTCAGCCTTTTGCTTTTTGAGGTTTATTGTACCTGCGATTCTCCATCCCCATCTCTTCGGACTGTACCCAGGTAAGTGCGCTAAAAATGTGATGATCCAACTCCATTTTGACGCCCAGATGCCAGGCCTGCCGCCCGAGCCGGTTCAGCGTAGTCTTACTCTGATTGCGAAAGTCATTCAAAGTCTGGCCAATTTAAATGCCGTACGTCTCCTTATCTCTTCTTTTTTCAGCCGTTGCTAACCTCGTTACAGTCTTCGCAAAAGGAATCATTCATGGCAGGTGTCAAAGACTTTCTAGCAAACAGTCTACCCGCAATGCAAGATTATATTGCTGCCGTTTCCTCACCGCTTGATGATCCTTACCCGTCTAATCCCGTTGCCGCCATGGCCCGACACAATCGCTTGAACATCGTAAACTCCTTGCGAGAACGGTCTTCCAATCTTACCGTGCTGGACCGAGAAGCTATTCCCATGTTGCCCCACTTGCTTGATATACCCCGCCATCTAGCCATCATCACCTCAGCGGTCATTAGAAGTTCCCGAGATCCCCAGCTCCAGGCCCAGCTTGCCTCCATCAAAGGGACACCCTTGGATGCGTTCGTAAACAAGTGTTTCGAAGTCGAGGAACAGGCACTCATTAGAGTAACTCAACTCGCCGCGAAGCTCTCCCTAGACAAACGGAGACCATCGCTACCTGTGGTTGGTCAGATGCCACATGGCCCATCTGCCCTCGCCTCAGCCCCCGTCTCCTCAAAACCGGCTGCCTCCCGAAGTACCCCTAAGCGGAAGACCCTTAGGCCTTCGACGGCACCATCATCAGGCTCAAATTCCCCTGCTCGCCGATTTTTCGATGATACAATGCCTAATACCCCTCGAGTTTTCTCCACTCGCAATCGGAACGACGAACCGAAGTCTCCCAGCACCTCGGACCTCAAATCATTCCGACGTCCTCTCCACATGAAGGCCCCCTCTACTGACTCTGTGCCCACATACAAACCCGCCCAAGGACTCACCTCGCCCACGAAAGAACGACCAAATGACTCGTTCAACGATCCCCCCGACGATACGACTAAACGCAAGAAAGGCCTTCTCCGCGGGATTTTGCGATTGTAGCTGGTATAGTGCGAATGTGTGTATCATATGTAATACTCATTTACGATAGTTGGATACCCAGGATGGTCCGTTTCGTATTACCCCAAAGATTACTGATAGCTATTGTACATTGAAGAGATATTGGTCCGCCCTAATATTACGGCCGTTTCGTTGCTGCGAGATTTTTCTGTATTAGCTTCAAAACCTCTGCGGCAACCTCCTCAGATGTACTTCGGCAAGTGACTCGACAAAGCTAGAAGGAAGGGCCAGATGTTAAAAGGGRCTAGACCATTGCGAAAAATACAAATTGCTCTCACCTTCGCTTCTTGGTTGGGTTCTAGGCGCAGCAAGCACCCGACTTTACCATCCAAGGACATATGAAGCACTCCGGCAGCCACCAAGTTATGAGGGTTGGGATCAATCTCGTCCAGAACGTTCAGCCGATGACCTGATACGATATCTCGATGCCGCTTCAAGTCAAGCTGTCCTGTCGAAGCCAGAGGTATAGAGAAGACACTCTGAGCCTCTCGAGGCGGTCCCCCAATCAATTTCCACCGTTCGAAGAACTCGGTTTGATCGAGCTTGACATGTTCAAAGAACTTCGTGATGGTGATTGGGAGACGGAGGGATACTGACTGATGAGAACCAGCGAAAAAGGAGACTGTCAATACGGGCGGGCTGGTAAAGATCTTCTTGCATTCGATATTGAGCAACTGTTGGCATTGACTTCGGGCCTCGATCTTGTTGGGCGGAATCTTGGAAAATGTGACAGAGATGGCTTCGGGATCGGGAACATGGACGGTTGCAGTGAAAGAGGTGAGAGGAGCTGATACCTTGTTTCCCAGGTAAACAGCGACCTGACCCATATGCCCTTGGTACCGAGATTTGATGCCTACTTGGATTTGAGTGTCTTCATAGAGCACACCGTCGGCACCAAGCATAAGCTTTTCGTACCACTTGTCGATATTGGGTCCGACAGCTGCTCTCGGAATATGGCTTTGGTCTACGGGGGCGGTTGGTTGGGTTGCTGACGAGGAAAGATCGAGCCCTGCAAGGGAACTCATGATATCTCCCGGATCAGTCTGGATATTGGAATCAGGTGGTGGAAGAGTCTTCTTTTTGACAACTTCTCGATCGTTATTGGCCTCCTTGCCCCCGTGGACCCAGGTCCGCTTGTCTTCTGTGTCACCAAGCTTGCGATTTAGGCGCCCGAGAAGGGCACTAACTCGAGGAGGGAAAGGTGGCATTTCTTCGCAAACGTTCGGGAGGAAATCGTCGTCTTCCGGTCTCGATGCGAGTGTGAAATATTCACAAGCGCGTTGTTGCAATTCTGCGTCAAGGACGTGTCGGTATCGATCGAAGATATTGAGCAGCTGAGGTTTGATTTCGGGGAAGACGTTGGCCCATTTGACGTAGGTGGTCAGGAGCAACGACCGAGTAGGGGCGACGCAAAACTGAGATTTGGAATGCAGTAGCTGGAACTGTTCCATAGGGCTATAGCCAGGTTCATTGGCGATTAAGTGCCCGTATTCACCGAGGATATAACCTGAGGAAGTGCCACAGTCAATGAAAGAATCTTGATAGATAAGATATGCCTATACTTGCCTCCGACCTTAACTAGACTCTCGTGAGTTGAAGGAGCCTTCAGGTGCTCAAATGCCACTTTGGCCGCATATTCCTGCAGGTCCTCGGTGTTGGTGACGATTTGAACGACCCGATACCAAACTTCATCTCCAACATGATCACCCGCAGCACTGATAAGCTGCAGGATGGTATCGACATACCACTTGTACGAAGTGGCGTACTTCTCGGTCAAGATCGCGATTTTCAGGACCATCTCTTCTCGAAGGGCGTAGTCTGCAACCTTCAGATACCGGATGAGCTCTCCAACGATCACTTCGGAGTTGTCGACATCGCACATGCTGTACAACAGATCGAGCGCACGACGTCTCACGGATATGTCTTTATCACGCAAAGACATGATGATGGTGTGCTGGTGCTTCTTGATAGGCTCCAAAGATTCCGCTCGAGCAGCAAGATGTGCCATGGTATCTAACCCAAGATACCGGACATTGGTCTCTTTTGATGAGATGAATCTCGCCAGAAGGACAGCCGCCGTTCCTACCAATGGTGAGTTGGTATCCAGGTGGATCGCAAGTCCGATTGCCTCGAACAGGACGGCATGCTGAGCATTATTATGCTGTACGTTTCGTGAAGGTTCGGCGCAGTTGTTCATGATGGTCTCAAGGACCTTGTATAATGCTGAACGAAGTGCTGGATCCTCTGGGGCCACAGTCAGCCGCATACCTCACGCAATATGAAACTACACATACCAGAGGGAGGATAGTACTGCAAGAGCCGGAGTAGCTTCACCTGCAACCAGGGGGAGGGGACTTTGTAATAGGTATATGTCGCGGCGTACTCGTGACCAATGATAAGCTGATATTCGTTTAGTAAGTAGCTCAATTGCTCCAGTTAGACTTCGTACCTTGTGTAACCGATCGACCGCCTTCGTATAACAAACTGCGAATGCATCCAGGTGGTCTTGGGCAAGGGCCATAACTAAACTCGTCACACAAACGACGACACCCTTGGAAATTTTCAATACTCGAGTCTCAAGATACTGCGCTCTACTCACCAGATCGTGGTCGTCCATTATAGATACGAGTCGCAGAGCCCACTCTGCGGCTGGAATAACGTCAGGGTGCTTGCGATACAAACGCAACAACGTTAACGCCGCCTTCTTCTTGACGAAGGTCTGCGATGTCCTGCGCGTGAGTGAGACCCCAGTTCGACCTAGCAGAGAGATTCATTTACGGCGAGATTAACAGGCGGTGTACGTCCTCGGCCAGGGCTTCTGCCATTTCACTACCTCCAACGTTGCGATAGCGTGGAGTGCGAGACAATTATCGATTTCATTATTGGATTCCAAATCCTTCCTAATGGAATTGACGACTAGACGTAGGAAGTCCGAATTCTCGTGCATTAGCAGAGTGACGGCCAAGTAGCCCTGGAGCGTTCATTAGAGGATAGGAGTTGATGAGGATGGAGCATGCAATACACACTATTTGCTTTTCGCTGTACTTTGTGCTCGAGATGAGATTGACGGCCTCCATGTGCCCGACATCCACTTTGTAACCGAGAATGTAGGTGAAGATGATTTTGGCGACGTATCTGGGGCACAACTCAGCGAGAATCTCTATGAGACGGAGCACCATACGTACTTCTTCTTCTGATATCCATCGAGGTTTCCATCTACCCAGAAAAACTGGTTAGCCTGCAGTGCTAGCACTCATAGCCATCGACCCACACACCTTTGAACTTCTTCCTGATGTTGGCCATCTCCTTGTTGATTCTCTTCTCTTCCAATTCTCGTACTCGAGCACCACGGATATCCGCGATGAACTATTCATGACGGAATCAATAGCAGAGTAAGTGGCGACGAAGGTCTAATTACCTGCGTCAAACCTCGCATAGACGTCGCCATCTTGACTAGTNGGGGGGGATGTAACGGATATTATACTGCTGGGTTCGACAAGGGTTATAAAAGTATAAGCTTGTGAGTGTGCAAGGTTAGTGCCCTGTGAGATTCAAGGCCACTGCGTCTGTTATCTGTGGCCTTGAGGGTGCTTGTGGCCGGTGGCAACGTTGTGCAGACGCGTTAAAGTGATTCGAGAAATCTATAACAGGGCAAAGTGATGCCAAGTCACTGTCGTGAGCGTGAGAATAACATGCCCTTCTTGCAAATGAGCTTCTGGAATTCGTTCATAGGTTCCACCATCCCAGCCCCAGGCGTGTTCGCAGATAACAATATGCAGAAATGAGCTCGTCCAACTTTGCTTCATTTTCTCCCTATGTAAGTCGAAATTTATCAGTGGCCAGTGGTAATATCAGGCTGACGATTATCGCCGCTAACGGAGTAGACGCCACCACCCGACCAGGAGCACCACGAGGTCTCCGAGTCGTACCAGTCCGGGGCAGTCCCAACATTTGGCTCGTCATATACCGATGCCTCGGCTGAAGAAGGTGCTCTTTCCAGCGAGAACCAGTGGGAAACAGCCACCGGTCTGCGTGTGGATCTCCTGGCTGCTTCTGCATACATCCTTGGACCAATATCTGGTTGGTATTCCCATCGTTTTTCATATCTGGTGGTCTGAGGGTAGCAAATCTAGCGTTGATTCTTCTCATACTTGAGACGCGCAATGACTTTGTCCGCTTCCATGGTGAGGTGTCGACTTGTATAGCCAGATGAACTTCTCGAAGCTGAACGACGTGGGTCCGGTTTCACAGCGTATCAGTCCGCACTCCTCTCCTCTCCCTTGCTTCTTCTCAGGGTGGTATTTTCATCGCTTCAGTTCCCCGCGTGGATGCGCACAGGCTTGAGTTTGGCTTTATTGATAGTTCTGGGATACTTCGCGTGAGTCCGCTGCTTCTGTTTGTGAACTCACCCACTAAACGAGATGTGCCAGTGGCCGAGCGTATCTAGATGCGTCTTCCGCCCAGCTCAGCAGATACCGTGCTCCCTATGTCGGAGACCTGGCTGAACGATGGGTTGAAACAGAGTAACATTCTCAACGTTCAAGGTTGTAAATTATCTACTATCTTTATTATATACAGTCAATTGATAGCGATGAAATCGTCCATGGGGTATATATGTTTCTATGTGCGAAACAAACAGATGAATAGGAGGATAGTGATATCTTGTAGCGTATTCAGGAGTCGTAGAGTGAAAATAAGTGAACGAAGCCAACAGGGAATGGCGAGCGACGAAACGAGAGAACGAACAAGACAGACGAGTTTAGATGCAAAGACCTGCTAGTATCACGCCCGATCTGCATGCTGTTGTCGACGCCTGGCCGATTAAAGCTTGTAACAGTGGCTGCAGGCCGTTGATCAATGCATCCGTGAGATTCTCAACGGCGTTGAGAACATCATCAAGTATGCACTTGATTTCGTAGACAACTAGAATGAACAGATCAGAGAGAAAATAGGGACAGCGAGATCTGGAGAACGCACTAGGTCCGAGAATGGGTCCAAGGATAGGAATGTTATAGACTAGAACGTCGACCGAATGGAAGGTTTCCTTATGGAAATTGATCAGGTTCTTCAGCAGCGTTTCCAGATCGTTCGTCCTGTCGTAGTTCTTCAAGCCTTTATCCGAGCCCAGTTCATGGAGAATATTTTTGATGCCCAGAATGCTCGTATCAAAGCCTGTAAGCTCGCTGGCAGCGCTCTGTTGAAAGTCGAGATCTTGCTCGTCGACTGTCGCTGATTGCGCCGCCAAACGCTCTGCCACAGGCATCAGCGGGAAACTAGAAAAGACGATATGCAATGGACTGACTCAGATTATTTGAGTGGTCCCTGGCGGTCGAGTAGAACTCATACAGCGAAGCGATTTGGTTGGCGTACTTCGCGTTCGCACGGCGAGATGGACTAGAAGACGAGATAGGAAAACCAGAATGGGCGTGGGCCAGGGACGCGTCGCGGGTAATGTTTACAGCCGCCAAGTCTCTCGCCAGATTAAAACCGGTAGTATGATTGTGAGCCATCCAGCGACTTGAGTAATCAGGAGCCACCAGAGCGAGAGGCATGGGTAATGGTAACGGCGTGGCGACCGACGTTCGAAGCCCAGATAGACAGAAAAGAACGACGGCGAGAACCGGTGCAGCTGAAGGAAGCATCCTCGAAGAGAAAAAAGAATGGCGGGGTTTTTGTTGGAGTCCAAAGAAGGCCGTATAGAACGTATCGCTCAGCGAGATGGTGGGGGCAAGAGACAAAGGAAGGGATATTCTGAGAGACCATATCGGGGTGCGCTTTTAACTAATCGGGACTTTGCAGTTATTATTCTCTATCCGTGACAGCATCTGGCGGCCGGAATGATCGACGAAACTATAAAAATAGGGGCCTTCAGCACTTCCAGCAGCGAACCTGAAGAAAGGATTATGAGAAACGTTCACTCTCATCTTCCGATAGCGATGGGCAAGATGACTGGAAGCCTCCATGGGCATTACTCTAATCATGCTGTAAATAACGTACCCACGGATGTTGCAACCAGTGATTACAGTTTCCCTCTGACATTCATTCCTTGACTTCTAGAAACAATCTTGGGGATGTCTATCTCCGCCATGACTCGAATCGTCCATTCTCACAAAGGGCGTCTGATACAAGTCCGTCGCTACAGGCTCGACATACAGGAAATTACAGCGATAAGGTCGGAATTAAAAAGGCTACAGGTGCCTTCGAAAAGTGACCTCTAGTACAGACAAACAGAACAAACAGCTAAACAAAACAACAGTTCAACCAGAAAGAGTCACAGAAGAGTCCAATTAGTCCGAAGAATAGTCAATGTGGCCGAATAGGAGGGAGAGAAGATAGAGGATATCGAGCGATTCCTCAATATCTATCACGGGCTGCGCAGTCCCAACAGTGCTGACATCAAAACATGTCCGTAAAAATAGGGAGAATCTCGGCAGCGCCTTGCGCACTTAGAGAGGCAGGCAAGATTTCCTGTCGGAGCTGAGCTGGAACCCTCCGGCACAAGTATACACTGTTGAAAATTTTTGGCGTCAGCTCCAAGTACGACCGAAAAAATGGGGCGATAAGACGACTTACCGAGGCAAGAGCCACGTTCACAGCCGACATTCCAGGCGCCTTCAATGGAGGTACAGTCCTGGCCCTTCCCCTGGGAGACACAACCACCGCAGGACTCGAGTTCAGTAGAAGTGTCGAGGCACTCGTAGTCACCCGCGATGAGTCCGGAGATAGGGCAGGCGTCCAAACCAGAGGGGCAAAGAGTTATGCGCGAAGGCTCACGCTTCTTAGGACCGTGAGGGTGGCCAGGGTTGTGAGGTCCCTTAGAAGGTTGAGGAGGGTGAGGAGTGGGTGGCTTGGGGACGGGCAAACATTTGTGGAGGATAGGCCACCAAACCCAGCCCTTGGGGCACTGGGGAACAGGCGGCTTCGGAGGGGGTTTGTTGTTGGGGAGGCAGCAGGTCTTCGGCCCATTCCACGACCAGTTGGTCGGGCACTGCACGCCCTTAGGCGGAGTGGGCTTCCCTGGAGTGCCTCCGTTTGGGACACACGAATTCCTGTCCCCGTACCTGTGCGCTGAAATGAGATGTGTATACTTTCGCACCCAGGCAGCTGAACTCACCAAAACTCATTTTTCTTGCAGTCCTGAGGCTTGGAGTGATTTCCCGTGGCACTCGCCAGCTGTGCGAGAGCGACGAGAGCAAAGGCTGCGAACGAGAAGCGCATATTGACCACTGAAACGAATGGTAGTCTGAACGAGCGAAATAAGAGAATGGCAAACGCTTAGAGCGTAATGAAAGGAGAGGACTCGACTGTACGTCGAGAAACAAAGCTAAAGAACAAGGTTGTGTAAAACGAATGAGCACAGGGTGATCCTTACACCTTTATACACTCACCGGCCTGTCAATGATGAGAGTTTGATGAATAAATAGATGCTTCCTCCCCAAATCAGACAGATACAGGCCACACGGTCTACGGATTTCGTAAAATGATTTAGAAACTACTTACAAACAGCCTGCGATATCAGTGTTCTTCTTCGTACACGGCCCTTGAGTCATGCCGGGAGGGGTAAGCGCAGGTCTAGCTTAGGTATTCCCAAGCTGCCCTTCCGTACTTCTCAATGTGATTTAATTGAATGAACCGGAGGTTTTGCCAATTTAGACTCACCCTTATAACCGCTTCAAACCCGGATTCAAACCTTCGGCTGGTCGTCAGACATTCAACAGGCGATTGATTGATTGTCATAGTCTGATACCACTGCTCTGAAACCTGGCGCTACATGTCGCAGTCGCCGGTAACAGCAAATCAACGGAGTCGAGCCTTCTTTGTCGGAGCATCACTGATCGTAGTGCCAGCCAGATTAATTCCTCTATTACCATTTCTTAACTAAAACAAGGGAGAAGAAAAAGACTACAGCAGCGTGAAAACTAATCTGATCGTCAACACAGCTTCCGGTACAGAAAGTCGCAGTTGAACGTACTTCGTATCAATTCCCTACAAGACGCTCCCCTCAAGAAGATGCAGCCGCGGCCTTCTGCAGCGCTCTGGTCGCATAGAATCGGACGTCAGCATCTGGATCTGTCTTCTGCCGCTCCAAAGCCGGCGCAACCCATTCTTGCACAAATTTGAGCCCTTCGGGGGTCTTGACATTACTTGTTGCAATGACTTCGAGTGCCTTGCCCACGTTGAACCGAATATTGGGGATTGGGTCCTTCGACAACTCCAAAAGGGGCCCAATGATATCGGAACGGATGATTTCCAAGCTTAATGAGGGCGAAATGGTCTAAAGATTCATGGTCAGTTGGGGCCTCTCAAAATATGGGGAGATGGTACTGACTGTAATTGCTTGCACCGTGGTCATTCGGAAGAGGTAATTGGTATGAGATCCCATACCCATGATCTTTGGTACGATGGCAGTCTTAGCCCAATCAACGCCAAATACATCCGTCAGGTTCTTCAGATTGACGGTTGCAGATTCACGAATGCTATAGACGGTGTCACCCAGCCATGACATGCAAAGGTTGCCAAGCTGCTCGTCGAACATAGGTTTGCCCAATTGGTTGGCCAGGAGAGGAATGTATTCGATGATTGCTTGCCTCACACGCCACGACTTGTCCTCCGCAAGCTCCATGATCGCGGGAAGCAGGCTGTCTGCCAACAGCTCAATGCCGATAACTAGAACCTGAGTCAGAATAATTCCGCGAGACTTACAGATACACAACTCACCATTGTTCACAGTCTCAAGTTTGCTGATGATGTTCAGGCGAACCTCCGGGAAATCGTCCTTCAGGAGATGCAAGAACAAGGGAAGGAGGTTTTCAATCGTCGCTTCCTTGCCAAGGAGAGGGGTCACGCCGCTGATCTCCTTCGCCAGAGCGGCTCGAACATGCTGTGAAGCGTCTTGAGATAGATCTCGCACGCAAGGTATGATACGAGCAAGGATAACTTCCTTCTCGAGTTGGCTTGAGAACCCTAGACAACGTTGAGATGAGTCGCTATCAATCTCTCGACTCTAGAGGAGAGCGAACCGGGTATTTGGCTTGAAGCTGCAGTGCGAACTTCTGCTTCATTGTCTTTCAGAAGATTAACGAAAAGGCCAACCAATTCCTCCCTGACGATATCCTTCCCGACAGCGAGAGCAAGCTATCACGCGTTGTTCAGATAAGTAGCTCAGTGACCTAAGATGGGAATGATCTCACTTCATTAAAGTGGGTGGCAGCCATGTACCTTACCCGCCAGCTCTTATCACCCACGCTGGCCTTGATTTGTTTGAGGAGGTGCTCCTTAACTTCCGCGGGTGTAATTCTCTTGGCAATAGCGATCAAATCTTCAATGGTGAGCAACCTGACCGAGTCCTGGTCGTCACCCTGAAGCCTCCGGTAGATCGGAAGACCATCAGTAAGGAGGTGATGTTGAGCGAAGCTTCCAAGTAAAGGCTGGATAAGAAGGGGGAGTTAAATACGTTCAGAAATGAGCATGCGATATGACACTCACACCCAGCGCTTTTGCAGCCGCACGGCGAACCATTGGAGTGTCGTCTGACGCGAGAGCGTGGAAGGCTTTTCGAAGCTCATCCTGAATGGCTGTCGATACTTTGGAGTACACAGCGGCATAGAGGGCAGCCGACGAAGTACGAGATGTGAACCATTCTCCTTGTGAGAGACGTTTCACGAGGGGGATGTAGTATTCCTCGATCTGCGCTTGGGACAGAACGGCGGCGATCTTGGTGATTGACTCTGCGGCCTATTTTGCCAATAATTAGCTTCGATAAGCGAGTCCCAGGAGAGTTGTCTGGGGATGCCCACCTTGTCCCGGACCAAAGTCTCCTCTACAGCTGAAAGATTTTCGAGTGGTCCGAGTAGGATATGGGCGTGCTCCTTTCCTCCGATGTATTCCTCAAAGTTTCGACCGAGCTCTTCTGCAAGCGCGAGTAGAACTTCGTCCTCGTCGTCCACAGAGTCTTGAAGGAATGGGATGAGTTCGTCTCGGGCGCGATCAGGGCCGAGCGCCAACGCGATGGTTGGAATGCTGTGGATAGCGTTCAGTCGCAATTGTACATCTTCAGAGCGCAATTCGTCCATCAAAATGGCAATTGGGGCGATCTTTAAAGAAGTCAGGATGATTATTCGTCGCTCAAAGACGCGCATGCACTGACATCTTCTACGGCGTATCCTGGCTCCATGATGCTCGTAACTTGAGATAGACGGTCACTGTGAAGATTGACAGTTTCGGCTGGTGCGATATCAAGAGAAATGCTGATATTTGGGTTCGACAAAGGGGCCGATTGAACACTGAAATAGAGGGTAGAGATGGAGAAGAATTGAACTCGAGAGCCTCAAACTGACTTGCAAGTGCCTGTCAGGGCACGTGGCTGATTGCCATCGCCTCATCGCGTTCAGGTTTAGCCACGGCCGAATTAAGCCATTGGCCCTTATACCGGGACTCGTACTGCGCTATCTAGTGCGAAGAAATTCTGGACGCATTTCTCAGCTAATCCAACGCAAACACGTATGAAGAGGCTAATATTCCGCGAAATCGCTTGTGGGCAACACCCCAGATTCTAGTGGAAGCATGACCAGGAGTGGCAACCCTCCCGTGACTTATGTCGTCAGCCAACGTATCTCAGGTTTCCAGCGTATTTCTAAGGACTCTTCCTCATACCAGCAAATGCCAATCCAAGATCTGAACGATAAGATAGTTCTGCAGCATCCACAGGTAAGCACGCCCGCACAACCATGATCTGAATCACTCCGGCTGACAGAGTTCAGGGGCCATCAGTGACGGTCCTTCTGTATGGTGCAACGATAATCTCGTGGAAGTCACAAAGTCTGGAGAATGGAGAGCTGAAGGAACGACTCTTTGTGTCGTCAAAGGCTTTTCTTGACGGATCTAAACCTGTTAGAGGTGGTATTCCGGTCGTGTTCCCTTGCTTTGGGGCTCCCGAGAGACCTGAACACAAGAAACTTGCTCAGCATGGATTTGCTCGCAATGAAACCTGGAAGTTCGACTCTGTTGTTATGGACAACGAAGCAGGTGTCTCTGTACGCCTTGGTATGTTGAGACACCAGGTTCTGACCGCATTCTATGTTGACCCCCCAACAAAGTGCTTGAGCCTACGGCCAAGATATCGGCTGTTTACGAACAGCCTTTCAAACTGGCCTATGTTGTGACATTGGCCTCGCATCAGCTCAGCACCGATCTTCATGTCCACAATACAAGCTCAGACAAGGTTCTCGACTTCCAGGCCCTCCTCCACACTTATTTGGCTGTTCCCGCCGATCGCGTTTCGATTTCTTCCCTTGATGGACTCGCATACTATGACAAGACAGAGTCGACGGAAGAGGGGAGGAAAACATCCAAAACTGAGGAACGTACCTCTGTTGATGTGCAAAAGTTCACCGACTCCGTGTACGAAAATGCCCCCGGGAAATATCAGATTACTTGGGACGATGGGACTCTTGAGGTACGGGCCAAAGGTTTCAAAGATGTTGTTGTATGGAACCCCCAACAAGAAGGATCTAAACTGGCTGATATGGAGGAAGGAGGATGGTGATTTTGCTCTAATTCTATCCCGGCTAATAAATTGCTGACGATATTGTAGGAAGAAGTACGTCTGCGTTGAGCCTGGTTTTGTCAGGGGCTATGTCCAGTTGGAGCCCAACGGCGAATGGATCGGCCAGCAAGTAATTACCATTCAGAAGTAAGATACAAATTGTACGCAATCCCGTACCAGTATTTGACGCTGGCACTTCTTGTTCTCATCTCCAAGAACGCGAGAGCCTCAGTGCAAGCAGAGACTATAATTACTGTGACGTCATGTTTCGCTTACGTAATTCCCATCACGAAACATTTCCCATCAGTCACCCTCGGCTTGTTCTTGTGTTCAAGCTTGCTCGACTTCTTCCCCTCACATTCATGCGCCCAATACAGTAACGAATCCGACACTTGAAGGGCCTTATGTGCATTTTCTAGCGTGCTTGCTTCGAGGATCATATGTCTGCCGATGCATTCTCCAGCGATACCCACAGTTCAAGCGAGCAACCCAAGTTGCGGGTATCCTTGAACCAGATTGACTACACAGTTCAGCCGCCTGGACCTTTGGATAGCTCTGATCTTCCAGCTGTTCCCGTCATCCGAATATACGGCACTTCGTCCACAGGACAGAAAACCTGTCTCCATGTTCATCAAGTGTACCCATACTGCTACATCGACTATGGCGGATCGCTGAAGCCCAGAGACGGTGAGCGTTCCCGCATTCGCTACGACCAATCTTGTTAAGGAAGATTGCATAGTCAAGAGCTACATAAAGAACCTACTTCGGTCGTTAAACCATGCAGTTGCGCTATCGCTCAAACGCAGTCCTGATTCCCCCAAATCCCGCTACATTCGAGGCATCATTCTGGTCAAGGGGATACATTTCTACGGCTTTCATTCATCGTATTCTCCATTTCTGAAGATTATGATATCGGATCCAACATACACCAATCGTATTGTGACCATATTACGCTCCGGCTCTGTCATGGGTATGCGATTCCGAATTTACGAGACCCACCTCAGTTTCGCTCTACAATTTATGTGCGACTTTGGCCTTTATGGTTGTGGGTTGGTCGACCTTCAAGACGCTTGGAAACGCTGTCAAGACGAAGAAGAAGACAACAGTTTGGATTTCAAGGCATCGCCCTACTTTCGCCAATCGCGCCTTCCTCTTGAAATCGACGCGATTGCCCCTCAAATTCTTAACCGTCACCGGCTCGCGGCTCGGAAAGTAGATTTCAAGATTGGAGAAACTCCCCCAACATTTCCCGATGAACCCCTTGTATTGAGCGTTCGTGAACTCTGGGACGACGAGCGAAACCGCCGGAAAGCTAAAGGGCTCAACCCTTCTCCAGAGCTTCCGGTAGAAGCAAGTGAAAATTCAAGAGGATCCGGAGGCGACTGGGTCTCGGAAGTACGATACTGGGAAGCCATCCAAAAGCGCATTCGAGGCGAAGCAACTACCCTCGACCCCATTTTGACAGAAACACAACCTTGGGAAGGGAGGGTGATGACCACTTTTGAAAGCATCGAAGCTCTGTGGGACCCTTGTTGGAGGCGCTGGAAACCGACCCCGTCAGCTGCCAAAGATGTTTCAGCAAACATCAACGCTGAAGTCACTACGGAAGACACGACTGCCTTCCCGGATTCTGAAGGGGAGATCAGCGTCGACATCTCGCTGTTCTCAAACGAGGATGTGGAGGAATCGACCGACGACATTCTCGGTGGCCTTGACAGAAACGAAGACCCTGAAGACGAGGCTCTGGGGGAAGGAGAAGAAGACGACCTCAATGACGCGATCGAAGATGAAGATCCCGAGGCAAGGAAGACGCCTGGCGCCGATGAGAACCCGTTTGAAGCACCGGAGGGGGGACAATTTGAATTGAAGGCAGATACTTATCGCCTTGAAAGGTCGGCTACTGTACTACATCCCCTTCTCAAGGAATATAACCTCGTCTCTAGCCCTCCAACCCTAGTTGACACCGATACTGAGGAAGATGGAGGTGGTTCTCCAACGCCCACCAAGTAAAGTGGCTATTGTTCATTTCTTGAGCTCCAACTTATATTCTGAAGATCAAGCCGGAAGAAGCCCGAAGACGCGCGACGCATCTTCCCGTGAGTATTCGAAGGTGGTATGGGCTGTTGATTTACCAGCGGCATGCAGAGACGGAGACAAGACTCCCACCAAACACGGTCGAACTACACCGATGCAATCGTTGCCAAAGACTGGTAAGACTCAGCGGAAGGTCATGTTTCGCGACCAGGTAGAAAGCTCCGTAGAGTCGCTTGACGAACCGGAACCTCTCTCTCCCGAGAAGTCTCCTGAAGAAGTTGCCGCCGCAGAAAAGAGGGCATCCATAGTCGCCAGACGGGCTGTTCACCTGTCTCAAGCCTATCAGACCTGCAAGCTGAAGAGCGACAACCAGTTCCAGTATCGCCTCCCACCTCCTTCGATTAAAGAGCTTCTGGAGAGCTGTGATATAGCTGGTATACCCCAGAAGGTTTATCAAGCGCCATATTACTCCGTCGCGACAGATATCCCGGATAAGCCTAAAGAATATGGCGGTCTAATGTTCACGCTGAAAGGCAAGAACGTAGCGTCACTGGATGAATGGCGATCCGGGGACGGTGTTGCATTAGAGTTGCCCGTGTCATTTGGTGGAACCTTTCACACAGAAGGTGTCGCAGGTTGGGAGTATGCAGGCCAACCGCCGAGCGTGCGGCAAACTAGGAAATGGCTCCAGGATAACAGTACGAAGACAAAGGGCATCGAAAGACCTCGCAAAATGCGCTCACAGGTATGCTGATGGCCGCCCAGATCCTTGCTATCTTCCTCACTCATCGGTCATAGATTGAAGGACCGACACAAGCGAATATATATGGCTTCAAGACAACACCGATTACAGGGGAGTCCTGTAGGGAGTCAGCCAGCCTGTCGATCCTGTCCTTAGAAATCTTCGGTAAGACAACATGCGTCCTGTGGTGTTTTACGGCTCATGAACGCTCCTCCAGCTCCCACAAACAGTGGCAAAAACCCAGATCCTGAAAATGATGGCATGGTTGCTGCGTTCTATGCCTTGCACGTAGCCGGGGCCACCTCGATTCAACAAGGGCTGTTGGCACTTGCGTGCCCGCAATTGGATCACCGACGACTTCGAGACTTTGATCTCGATTTGGCATACGACGAGTTGGACCTCATTAACAAGATCGTAGACAAGATCTTGGAGCTGGACCCGGACATAATCACTGGTTGGGAAATCCAGAAAAGCTCGTGGGGGTACCTCGATGCCAGAGCCCAAACCTTCGGTCGGTATTATCAGCGTGTTCAACCATTCGCGAGTCCTCTGAACCCATTCAACTCGATTAGGAATGGATATACGGGAGCTCATTTCACGAGCACCAGAGCGGCACGCCGCCGGTGGTAATGAAAGATGGGGGTTTCGCAAAACATCGACGTTCCAGGTCGTCGGTCGTCATGTTTTCAATGCATGGAGAATCCTTCGCTCGGAGCAAACCTTGACGATCTATAGCTTCGAAAACGTGGCTTTTCATGTCTTACAGAGAAGGTGACTTTCCCAGTTTGGACCAAGGGGCGAATTTGACTCAATGCTGAATTTTTTTCAGGGTTCCAAAATACAGCCCCGACACCTTGACAGGGTGGTATAACAGTCCCATTCCTTCACATACGGCACGGGTCCTTGACTATTATTCCAAGAGAGCCTGCATGGTACTCGAGATACTGGAGCAAATCGAAATTGTGACGAAGACAGCGTAGGTCACTCCTTTCGTGTTATGAGTTTGTTTGTTCAAAATCCGGCTCAGAGAATTTGCTCGTATTTTTGGAGTCGACTTCTTTTCGGTTATAAGCAGAGGTTCACAATTCAAGGTCGAGTCCTTCATGTTCCGGATCGCCAAACCAGAAAGCTTTGTCCTCATTTCACCAAGCAAAGCCGATGTGGGTACTTTAGGTTCCATATGTTGTCACCTCAAGCGGAGCGCTCATTTCTGTTTAGGTTGGAAGGCAGAACGCCGCCGAATGTATGCCATTGATTATGGAACCCCAGTCAGCCTTCTACTCCAGCCCTTTGGTCGTTCTGGATTTCCAGTCTTTATACCCATCCATCATGATCGCATACAACTACTGCTACTCCACCTGCCTAGGACGTGTGCAGCCTTTCCAGGAGAAATACAAATTTGGTGTGGTCAACTTGGACTTGCCAAACGGCTTGGTAGGCCAACTCAAGGACAACGTCACAGGTATGTCTCCACCAGTGCTACGGTTCAGCGCAGCTTACATAGAACTTAACCAGTTGCCCCCAACGGGATCATGTATGTCAAGTCCAATGTACGACGAGGCCTGCTTGGGCGCATGTTGACAGAGCTGCTGGATACCCGAGTGATGGTTAAGCAGGCCATGAAGGGTGCAAAGAACGATAGAGTAAGATCTTTTCACCGTGGGCGATTTGCGACAAAATCTGAGACGATCTTATAGGCCCTGAAGCGTGTACTAGACGCTCGCCAACTCGGTCTCAAATACATAGCCAATGTCACATATGGCTATACTAGCGCCAGCTATTCCGGGAGAATGCCTGCCGTTGAAATTGCTGACAGCATTGTGCAGAGTGGCCGAGAGACGTTGGAAAAGGTAAGTTCTAGTTCTCAACTCCCCTTTAGATATACCTCTTACGTCTCTCGTGATAAACAGGCAATCATGCTTGTGAACAGTACCAAGAAATGGGGCGCACAGGTTGTCTATGGCGACACAGACAGCATGTTTATGTGAGCCAAAAAAAGATGATACTGCAAAGCAGAAGAGACTGAAAGGGTGCCACAGTTACCTTCGGGGAAAGACGAAAGAAGAGGCTTTCCGAATTGGCTATGAGATGGCAGACGCAGTCACTGCAATGAACCCAGCCCCAGTCAAACTCAAGTTCGAGAAGGTGTACCTCCCTTGCGTCCTCATGGCCAAGAAGCGTTATGTGGGATTCAAGTATGAAAGTGTGGACGCCGAGGAACCTGGGTTTGACGCCAAAGGTATTGAAACGGTCCGTCGTGATGGTGTTCTAGCACAGCGGAAAATGGTTGAGAATTGCTTGAAGTACGTGCTTATCCCAATTCAAGTACGTTTTAGAGCCTTGACTGAGCGCCTCTTAGAATTCTTTTTCGCACTCAAGATCTTAGCGAAATCAAGGAATACTGTTGCAGATCCTGGACAAAACTGTTGGAGAATAGAGCCAGCGCTCAAGACTTCATCTTTGCAAAAGAAGTCAGGATGGGCTCATACAGGTATTGTCCTACCCATTCCTGGATACTCGACTTCGACCTCTGATGGATTTGTGCAGCGAAGCTGGTGCGCCTCCACCAGGTGTCATGGTGGCGGCACGGAAAATGCTAGAAGACCCAAATTACGAGCCTCAATACGCAGAGCGTGTCCCGTACGTGATTGCAAGAGGAACATCGGGGTCTCGCTTGGTGGACAGAGCCATGGACCCCTTGGATTTTCTCAACAACAGGTTACACATCTTACTTGATATCCTCTACAAGTAGGCTGATTTTGGTACTGACAGCGCCCTTCAATTGGATGCCGACTACTACATCACCCGCGTCCTCATCCCGCCATTAGAGAGGATATTCAATCTAGTTGGTGCAGACGTGAAACAATGGTACCAGGAAATGCCAAAGCTTGCGACAGTCGAACACAATTCTCCGCGCAAGGCTCGAGGGTTATCGCTGAGCCCGGGGAAGCCGAACATCGACGAGCACTTCAGCAACACCCAATGTTTCATTTGCGGCCGTCCTTCTGTGGATTCGGAAGGTGTGTAAACGTCAAGTGGCTAATGTTATGCGCTCCGCTAAAACTGAACCAGGTCTCCTCTGCGAACAATGCTGGTCAACTTCCCGAGAGACTATAGCCAATCTTGGCCCATTGAAACGCAAAACCGAATCCAAGTTGCAGTCCATTCATCTAACTTGTGCGTCGTGCACCGGGTCCGCGCCAACTGAGCCAATTGGCTGCGAGTCGCTTGACTGCGAATGGTTTTACGCCAGGATCAGAGCTGAAGCAAAGACAGAATTTGTGCCATTGTATGACGATGTGATAGTTGAGCTAGAACTTGATATGGACGAGCAGCTGTCTCAAACATAACTATCATCCATGTGTAATTATAGTGGATATACCCTTGACTGAATAAATTAATGAAGATCCCACTTTCAGGGCCTTCATTAAACTGTTTGGTAAGCGCCTGGAGGTGGTGCTTGGTTAGAAGCAGGCGGTGCTGCGGGGGGAGGGGCAGGAGGCCTGCTGGCTCTGGCGAAGGTCGCGTCGTCATCAACGGTTTGATATCTATCGTTGCTGCTAGATGTGAATCCACCAGGCATTGACCAAACTTGGGCGAAATTCAGACTGGATCAACGAGAATTTGATAGAGGACACGTACTCGTAGGGCCGCTGAGGTTGGCACCACCAAGACCCAAGCCGAATTCTCCTCCCCTCTGACGGAGAGAGGCTCCAAACGCAAAGAAGGTCGGTACCTATGAGATTGGTTCAATCGAGAGGGCTCATACTGATGACTGGTCACGAACCTTGAGGAAAATAAGCGCGATGAGGAGAAGTTTGGCCCAGAAGCTAAGGCCTGTGGTGAACAGGGAGTAAAAGTCGAAGAAGATGGAAGCGGCGATCAGGACGGTGAACTGTTCATAATCATCGTGTGAGGGACCGTGATATGGCGGTTGTCAAACGATGTACACACTGTCTTCAGCGACAGGATAGCCTCTGAGCTCTCCTGGATGTACGTTCCAAACAAAAAGAGAGGGAAGTTGTATGAAAGAGAAGGGATCGTGCTGAGCGTGAAGGAGATTGACTGTCGAAAGAAAGTAGATGATTGAGAACGTCGTCCACGGATTCAAGAGCTCGTGCACATACCGTTCCCCCCAGCATTATCTTCCCTGTGTCAAGGCTGCGAATGAAGTCCATACTGTGACCTTGCTTGCGTTCAATGGGTCTTGGAATCGAGAAACGAGGGAAACTGCGGCAAGAGTGCGCGCGCACTGCGCATCCAATGCTTCCCACGCACTTGATGGGCTAGACCTAAAAATAGGCGCTAACGCTTTCTCTTAAGCCGATGTCTCCTGCTTCGTTCGACACAGACTATCCTGCGGACAGCCTCGAATTTTGTCCCAATGAAGGATACACAGATATACTTGTATGTGGTACTTATAAACTCATAGAACGCCAACCACCGCCGAACCCAAACGAAGCGGAAGAGACCGCACCACCCCCAGCCAAGAGGATCGGACAATGTCTAGTATTTCGGATGAAGGACTCGAACCCAGGGGAAATATCGTCCGATGAGCTGCCATTGTACGAAGCTATATTTTCTTCTTTTTTCTCGGACTCGACCTTCCTTCTAGCATGCACACTCAATCTCTGGACTTCCCTGCGATTCCTGACATGAAATGGTTCGTCTCAAGAAAACCATTCATCACATCAGGTTGTGTTCATGCAAACCAGGTGCCATGGATCTGGGCTTGATAAACCAACACTAGGCATCGCAGACTCCGAGGGGAGCATTACTCTGTGCCAATGGGACGCGTCGGCGAATGAACTTCAACGGGTCAACAGCGTTCGTTGCGCAGATTCTACGACGCTTTGCCTTTCTCTGGATTGGAATAACAGGATAAATGGCTCAGCGTGAGATCACCTTTCCATCTAGTATCTCATTCGGATGTTTAGCCTTCGCGGCATTTCTAATACAGGAATCTTGGCGATCTCGTCGTTTCATTGTCCAACGGCTCTCTCTGCCATTTGAAGCCAGATTCTTCTGGCGCACTCGAGGTTATCGACGAATGGCATGCGCACGACTATGAGCCTTGGATAGCTGCATGGAACTACCATGATATCAACGTAATCTATTCTGGTAGGATTCATATCCGTTTACGTTATAACATATTAAGATTAACACCGGAAACAGGAGGTGACGATCTTAAATTAAAAGCTTGGGACATCCGGACAGGATTTGATGCTCCCATATTCGTCAATAAAAGGTCAGTATCGCAAAGAACAATAACACATGAACACTCGGTCTGAACTTTCAATCTCTACACGTAGATTTGAAGCAGGTGTTACCTGCATCCAGAGCCACCCATACGACCCAAACCGAATTGCCGTCGGAAGGTGAGCCTATTCCCCAAGCCGTACTATCCTATCTATTAAAATCACCATCAGCTACGACTCGACAGTACGAATATTCGATCCTCGTAATATAGCACGCCCTGTTTCCGATCTCGCAGTCGGAGGAGGTGTATGGCGAGTCAAATGGCATCCTCACTCAAACCGCAAGACCGATCTTCTGGTGGGATGCATGCACGACGGCTTCAAAATCACTCGCTTCCCCGCGCATGGAGAAGGCGAACCAGCTGTTATCAAGGAATTCAGAGAACACGAATCATTGGCATACGGCGCCGATTGGTCATTCTCCAGCAATACAGGAGACGAGTCTTGGGTGGGGACTTGTTCCTTCTACGATCACAAATTACACGTTTGGTCTGGGTAAAGTACAGAATCCAATACAATTATCAACTTGATATATATATTAAGTTCGTCCTCGGTGCTACTTCCGGGGGTATTGCTCGTCGTTGTCCTTTTTCTGGTCGATCAACTGTATATCCTTCTGAGGGAACGGTGTCGGTACCGCACTGGGAGTTGGTGGTATACTTGGATCACGTCGTTTACGTTTCCAGAATCCAGCGCTGGGTCCGTTTATAACGAATGCAAGAGCCCATCGAGATAGCCCTCTCAACGAGTCTGGTCGATGGATAGCGGCTGTGAGGAGAGTAGACATTGAAAGAACGAAAGCGATTCTGCAAAGGGCTACTCAGCATCACTCAAAAAGGCCAGAGAACGAAAATTTGGTCCTACCTTTCAGCAAGCCTACCCTTCCAGCTTTGACTACGGATCGTCCAACCCGGAAGGAAAGTTCGGAATGCACGAGGGAGGACATACAACGCCATTTCGCCTCGCCTCTTGCCATTCTCTATCCAGATACTAGAGCCGCAGGCCAAAGATCCGGCAAGGATGCAACCATATGGGCCATCCCAAAAGTCGTGCGAGACGAAGGGTAATAGCCGCGCCAATACAAGGGTTCTTGAAAGGCACACAGCATACCAATATAGCGACAAAAACGAGGCAAGGAACGCGGTGCTGCGGAATGCCCCCGCGGTCGTAGCAGCTAATCGAGCTGGGCGGAGCAAAGTCCTGGGCCGAGTCAGCAATACAGGGATGAAATGCACCTTCAAAATTTCAAATGCAAATCAGCCAAACAATAGAGATGCGCGTTCAGGCAAACCAAACGCGACTCACGGGAACGTATATGAAAAGGGCCTGGCCGAACGCCCTGATGCCTCGCAGCCCAGCATTCGCATGGCAAGAACTCTGCAAACCCAAACTCTTCCCAATGGGTCCATGGACGACTTCACACGGAAGTCCGCCTACACCAGATCGGTTTGGGATACCGAGTTTCTTCCAAGCGGCGTTGGCGATCGCCCCTCCGTAAGCAGGCAGATCATTCAGGTCACCCCAAGACGCTGGGTACCCCAGATCCCTGACGTACTCGTGTAGCAAGGCAGGGTTTTGTGCAGTTCCGTTGATATATGACCATCGCTTGTTCCGGATGAGTCTGAGGGCTTCAGGGATCCGTTCATCCAAATAAGCGAGCCTGGATATCCACTTGAGGTAGGAACGTGGCAGCCTGTGAGGCGCGTAGAAGAAACACCACATTATCCTACAGAGCATCAAGTTCAATTTAATCAGCCTCGTTGAGAAAAATGCCGATGAAAAGGGTGAAGGATATCGTACCTGGAACTGCATAACCAAAAGAGGAGTGCATCGACTCGAACGGTCATTCGTTGCCTCTCCTCATTCACCCTTTTGGCTTCCTCCCTCTGCAACTTCTCTTGAACCAACAGTGGTTCTACCCCATTCCGTGTGGTGGTGGAGCGCTTCGGGTCCGTGGTTGAAAGAGGTTGTGTCTTTCTGAGTATCAGAGACTGAACCACCGAGTCCAATGCTCGGACGACCAAGAGGAGGGTCAAGTCCAACGTCGGTGAAACGCCAGCCGAATCGACCCTCTTTGCCCGGCCTTGACGAGCGCGAGCTGCGCCTTTCTGGAGCAAAATAACCGCGACAGAGGACGATATAAGGTTGGAAATGAAGGTAATCTGAGCTGGCAATAGGTCCAAAGACCTTATCCAATCCACCAATCGTTCAGAGAATCCGACATTCCCATTTTGTTCTGCAGTTTGATTTCTTCCTCCCTGGGCTTGGTCGTCATCCTCAGCAGGGAGCAAGGCAGAGTTCCACAAGTGCCGAAGCGCAGCAGCCCCCGCGACACAAGTCGTCATCGAAAACGCGAACCCATCGTGCCCCAGTTCCTTCCTAACCACTTTCTTGAATGCTTCCAAACCGGTTTTTGGCGATTTCTTCACTGACGCGATGGATGCAACGAATGGAATGAGAGCTGGGCCAAACGAAAGGGAAAGCGCAAGCGCGTATGTCCCCAGCGCGACCTGGGCTGGATGGCTTGGGTCGTCGGGGAGGGTCGGGACCGTCTTCGCGAGCCAGGCTCGACATCGTTGGACGCCGGACATGGCGGGTGGAGTGTGGGCGATAGCCCTGCAGTCCAATTCCTAGCTGTAGTTAGCGAGGCTTGAGCGGGAGTGTTCATGCCATGATGGTTGTCCTCAACGAAGCCATGTGATAACGGCAGGGCCGTAGAGCCACAGGAGTATGATATCACGGTGATGATGAAATTGCCGTGCTGAGAATAACGAGAAGTAGACAAGAAGGCCACCGAAAACTAGAGATATGGAAATGATAGATAGAATGATACAGATTGCATAGATTGAGCAAAATCTTGTGAAAGCGAGTGTAAATAGCGATGCCAAGTCCCTAGTAGATAATATAAATGCGCAAGTAGTCCAAAAGTCGAAAACAATCCAGTGTCGTCGGCGTGCATCCTAGTTTTCTGCCTTCAAATACTCCACAATCGCAGGTTTCAAGGAAGGCGAGGGATTTGGGACTTCTTCAGTGAGATTGTAAGCGCTGGCCCCAGCTGCCTTTCCTAATGTGCTATTGTAGCTGAAGAAATCTACTTCGGACATCACGTCGATTGTGCTGCCAAGGGGTATATTCATCTCGGGAAGAAGCCCAGACAATGCAAGCAGCTTCAAAAACTGAGCACGAGAGTCGGGATATATGAAGAAACGAAGAATTTTTTGACCCTGTCAAAGGAAGGAAGTGAGTTGAGGAGCAAAGTATGGAAGGACCAAGACTTACATATTTGCGGAGAACTGGAATTATGTATTCTCTTGGGGGCATGGCCACTGACTCCTGTGAGAATACTTTGAGGCTAGCGATCTCCGATGGAAGAGGTCCGTCATCTTCTGTCCACTGCTTTTCGCGACGATTGCCCTTGAAGTCGGTTTCTGAGAACTTGTCTTTGTGCTCGGGATGATAGTATCCGAGCCACAGCCTCCATAATTCCAACTTCCGACCGTCCCTACCGAAACGTCGCATGAAATGACGGAGTCGTTCCCAGTCCTCTTCATCGCCTTGCCAAACTTCGTCCGGGTCCATATCCTTCCATCTGTCAGACAGCCTGGATAGCTCGGTCGAACCGGTCAGCACAGAAGGCTGAAGCGAAGAGACAATAGATTGCCGGTGAACCGCCAATCTGTTCGAGCTCGATTCTGGGGTATTCTGTCGGCTGCTCTCGCGACTCGATCCATTGCCATTGCGCTCGTGTTCCTTTTTTCCAGGTCGAACCATTAGCCGAATCCAGCGCCGTCGCCTGACCCATCCTCCAGCGCTCAGCGGCCCGACATCTGCCCTCCAATTGTGTTTCCGAAACATCCAGTTGTACTCGAAGCCGTCGTGTTGGACTTCTCCGAGGTTAGACCTCATGTCTATCATCCAGCATCTGGAGACCCATTTCCAGTTGCCGTCGGGGAGGGGGTAGGTTTCGAGGGTGATAGGGGGCTGCTCCGAGCGCTTNCTTGGAAGCGTTTGGCAGGGTGAATGGGGAAGGATCTGTTGGAAGTAAAGAAAGACTGGAATAGTATGGCATCGAGAATAATGTTGCGCTAAGGTTTCATTTAGCCAAACGTCCGGGAGTTGACGTTTGAATACTCACCCTCGCTGATTCTCGAACACGACTGCCCATTCATAGTGATCATGGGTATCGTCGTAGTCAAGTTGTGATGATGCCGTAGTAAGGCTGATTGGGTTGGCATCGTGGACTTCTGCGACATTGAGCGTGTCTGTGGCCACGTCAGGTCGAGAACTTGGCCCAGGTTCCTCCGGTCTGGTATCTATAGATTTCTTTGAACGTCGGCGGTGGAGACTAGGCAGCGAGATGAAGCGGTTCTTCTTGGCGAAGCGGTGTCTGGCAGCATCTGCCTCCTCTGAGTCGTCAGGGACTAAGGTATTGGGCTGTGGAACGTCATAGGCGCTAAGATCATGGGAGGTCGAGGAGGGAGATAGGACGAGCACTCCAGCCATAAGAGAAGGAGGGTGAGCGGAGCCCAAGTTGGCACAGGCCAAACTTGGATCCTTGTCCTTGGACTATTGAGAGGAGCCATGACGGTGCCAATCAAGTGCAATAAAAGGAAAGCTCGACCGGCCCGGACAGCCTTGCCCTGCCCCGAGCATCACGTGGCAGTACGTCACTCGCCGATGCTGGATTTTGGACTTGGCGAAGTGTGGAACTTCCGGAAATGCAGTCCCTGTTCTTGCGTTCATCCAAACGCCTTCTGCTTGCTGCCAGGGCCCCCAGGACAGCCTCTCGTCTTGTTTCTAGGCCATATCTCCAGCCACAATGTTTTCATAGCTCCCCTGCGCATTTCATACAACACAAATCGTGTCCTGCTTGCAACAAACCGCTCCCTTCACAAGTCCCGGCTTGCAACAAGTGTTGGAACATCTTCGCGTTGCCTCCAGAGGTTACCCACCATGGGTTGCTGGGTCTCCCTTACGAACCCAATCCATTTGTCGTTGACATACCGACGCTAAAGAACCGCTTTCGCGGGGCGCAGTCCATCTGCCATCCTGACTCGTGGGCCTCTAAAAATTCTGTCAGTGCTTCCTCCACATGTGATGATCAACATACCACTGACGGTCGGATAGAACAAACAAGATATAGCACAGGGCTTGTCCGCACGCGTAAACCATGCGTATCAGACTCTGCTCGATCCTCTGTCGCGAGCAGAGTATATCTTGGAGCGGAATCACGTTGCCATATCAGAAGGCGACCAGGTTGAAGACATGATGTTCATGGCTGAAATCATGGAGGCACGAGAGACGATAGACGAGGCGCAAGATGCCGCTGAAGTCCAGGCTCTGTTTGAGGAGAATGAGGGTAAGCACTCTAGGTCATCCCACTCGGGTTACTAATAACGGATCTGCTCAGACAAAATAACGGCGACAGTGAAAGAGCTCGAGGAGTTGATTGGTGGAGAGGACTGGGTAACTGCTAAAGCAGCTGCGGTACGGCTGCGGTATCTACAAGGAATAAGACGAGCCGCGAAACGGTGGCTAGACAATCATTAGATATGTAGAACCTTGAATACACGACTATTGACCTTTCGTTACGAGCTCGTTCCGGCACGGCCCCGGACTACAGCGACCGGGAAGTTGTGTCATCAAATTCTGTTCTTGCCTTCGTCTACGCTCTTGGCCCCTGCACAGACTTGTTGCTTGGTGTCCAGGTGACAGCAGCAGGCGTCAGATTCTCTTTTCGATTGAATGAAACGCGCTGTCTTCCTCCAAGGCCGCCGTTTCATCATGCAGTCAGACCCAGCAAGAGCTCTCGCCTCGTCATCCTCTCAATTCCCTCCACACACAACAGATCCCACTCCCCCCTTCAAGCGCTCGTTCTCCCAGCAGACAAGCCCCGTCCAACCTGTGCCTTCGACCTCCAAAGTACCCAGAGTCGACGCCAACCAACCCTTCTCTTCGTCGCGCCGCACGTTCCAAACAACTGCTCCAGGCCAGGGTTCGGGAATGTTTCAAAACTTTCCCAATGCCCCAGGAAAAGCATCAAGGCAAGGCAACCATGGCTACAGACCTGGCTCCTCTGGCCATGGTGCCTCCAGGTTCCCATCTGGTCCCAAGCAAAAAGGAAAAGGACCAAGCATCCCCAAAAAGCCTATTCTCGAGGGCCCGGTGTACAACGAGGCCTATATTTCACAACAATTCAACAAATTATCTGCCCCACTGAAGCCAACGCATCTGTCGACTCCCAAGGCGTCGCTGGGCAACTTTGCAATGGTTGCTGTAGGTTCTCCCGCTCAATACACCTCCAAGGAGGGTCTTATCGAGCACGAGAACAAGCGCCTGNCAAGTTTGGAGGTTCGTCGTGTTTTTATGCCTTACGTTACACTGTTCTCAACCAACACCCAAGGACGACTGCTACCATCGCCCTTGATCCCCCGATTTCTGGAATTGGCGATAGTCCAGAGAAAAAAGAATCTGAGAGGCTCGCTGCACTGTCAGTGATTTATCAAATCCATGAATTGGGCCTGGTATGCAATGCTTCGTTTTTAATGTTGTCTATGGGTCTTCAATCTCTACAAACAGCTCGACAATCCAAAGAAACTGCGACCTAACCCCGCCCAAGCAAGTAAAGACGTCACCCTTTCAGACGATAGTGTCGTCAACTATGAAAAAGCACGAAGTTTCATGGACTACTATTGCCGACGATTCGACTTTGGCAAGCCTGACCTCAACTTGGAAGAAATCAAGTCTGGTCCCTTGAAATGGGAGGCGGTGTTGAGCGTTGGCGACAGTCGCATCGGAGTTGGCAAAGCAGCAACGAAAAAGAACGCTCAAATTCAATGCTACCTCGATGTTGTCGAGTATCTGGAGTCTTGCGACCCTCAGCTGTGGAAAGACTTCATCGCAGCGTCCAAGACAGGCGCCGACCTCGGCAAGGCTCGGGCGGTTCGCCTACAAATCAGCGATCCCCTAGACGAAATGGTTCGCGATCTCTGCGTCGATATTCGTCACAGCCAACTCTACCGGAATCGCCCAGCCAAACAAGTGGTGGCCTCGAAACCCGCGCCGCACAGCGCCCAACCGGGCCTTCCGGCGACCAGGCAAGCKGGAACCGTTCCACGCTATGTACCCCCTCGAAATCGAAACACCGAAAAATCCGAGCAGCTGCTGGCTCAACGAAAGCAATACCTCATTGATCCCCGGATGGAGAAAATGCGCAACACCCGTGCCGCCCTCCCAGTGTACACACGGTCCCAAGATATCTTAGACCACATACGAGACAACGACATTACGATTTGCATGGCGGCCACTGGTTCGGGAAAGACGACCCAGATTCCTCAAATTATCCTAGACGATTATATCGAGCGAGGGGAGGGCGCAAAATGTAACGTGATCTGCACACAACCACGTCGGCTGGCCGCAATCTCCGTTGCTGATCGAGTTGCGAAGGAGAGAGGGGAAACCTTGGGTGCATCCATTGGTTATCAAGTCAGATTCGAACAAAARCTTCCCGAAGAACACGGTTCCGTCACGTTCTGCACCACTGGAATATTTTTGAAGAAACTTCACACTGCCTTGTCTGGGGTTAGCCGGTCGATGGACAACGTTACTCATATCGTCGTGGACGAAGTTCACGAGCGGGATGTCGACACGGACCTGCTCCTCGTCGTATTGAAGAGGCTGCTGGAGGACAGGAAGGCGCGGAACAAGCCTATCAAAGTCATTCTGATGAGCGCAACCATTGATCCCACTCTCTTCCAACAATACTTCCCAGACGCCAAAGGTCAACCTGCGAGCGTTATCGAAATTCCTGGGCGAACATTCCCCGTCACCAAGCATCACTTGGATGATTTCTTCCCCAAGGTCATTTCTGGTGCGGGACGATGGCTTCTCGAGGACGAATCCGTTGCAGAGTACGTGCATAGGGAGCTGGGCGCGGCTACAGCAACGAGCCTTGGCGTCCGACTGAAGAAACAGCGTTCAAACAGTGARGAGGAAYTGGATCTACCTTACCCCCTCATCGCAGCCTCGATCTGCCATGTCCTACGCGAGTCTGATGACGGCCATGTTCTCGTTTTCCTACCGGGTTGGGACGAGATTATGTCTACTCAGCGTGCGTTGGAAGGCTTACAAAATCGTCTCCCCATCAACGTCCACGACAAGCAGAAATACTCCATCCACCTCTTACATTCCACGATCCCTTTGGCCGAGCAGCAAGTCATTTTCGAACCACCTCCGCCAGGCATTCGTAGAATCATCCTTTCCACCAACATCGCCGAAACTTCGGTTACGATCCCAGATGTCGTTTATGTCGTCGACACGGCCAAGATCAAAGAAGTCCGCTACGACCCAGAACGCCATATGTCATCCCTCGTCTCAGCTTGGGTCGGAAGGTCGAATCTCAACCAGAGAGCCGGTCGTGCTGGTCGACATCGYTCAGGCGAATACTACGGTATCATCGGCAAAGCGCACGCAGAGTCTCTACACCCACACCAGACCGTCGAAATGAAGCGTATCGACCTCAGCAACGTCGTTATGCACGTCAAGGCGCTGAATTTCCCTGGGATGTCGGTGGAAGAGGTGTTGGCTGAGACCATTGAACCTCCTGCCCCCGAACGCGTTTCAGCTGCCATCACCGATCTCCAGATGGTCGGCGCTCTCGACGCAGAGAAGAGCCTCACGTCTCTTGGGCGGGTGCTCCTTGCTCTGCCTGTGGACGCTCAGATGGGTCGGCTGGTGCTCTATGGAAGCTTCTTCAAGTGTTTGGACCAGGCTTTGACCTTGGCGGCAATCTTGACGAACCGGGATCCATTCGTCTGTCCAATGCACCTCAAGGCGGAGGCTTCTGCGAAGAAGAATTCGTGGGCGCCGGAAGAGTTCAGGTCGGATGCGCTGTGTATTTTGAGGGCGTATAATGCTTGGTGGGCGCTTCAGTCGAGGGGAGAGTATATCTCTGCGAATCGGTTCTGTATCGACAACTTCCTGGCCAAGCCTACGTTGTTGTTGATTCAGAAGATCAAGGCCCATCTTTTGCAGGCGCTGGATAGTGCGGGTGTTTTGGAYGTTTCTGCGGGAGGGCAGGCGAGGAGGTATGAAAGGGCTATTGTTCCACCGGAGCTGAACGCCAATGGAGAGTGCCTYCCTCTGTTGGCAGCTTTGATTGCGATTGCATCACAGCCGAAGTTTGCAATTCGGACTGGGGACAGAACTTTGCGAACGGCGAGAGATAAGGTATGTCGATAATACTGTTTTTTGATGATTCACCAACTAAGCTGTATCATTTTAGACCACCTTCATCCATCCATCGAGTGTCAACCACCGKAAAAGCATCGACAAGAACAAGATTCCCACGGAGGAAAAGCAGATCTATGCGTTTTTGGAAAAGCGAAGGAACGCAACCCAGGGCGGATCCCCCCAGACGTACTTGGTCACCACCACGAGACTGGATCCATTGACCTACCTGTTGTTCGGTGCCTTCGACCTCGCTGTGTCGGACCGCGGCCTGTTATGCGACAACTGGCTGCCCATCGTCGGGAACGTYGAGGCGTTGGATAACATTCAGCGACTCAAAGCCTACATGGAGGGTTCGATGCTGCGGGTGTTTGAGGGTATCTCGAAGGGGCGMAGACAYCTTGGAGGACACCATGCATCCACTATGCCTCGGGAGGAGTCAGAAGAYGAATACGACGATGCTCCCGCCCGCAATGGTTCGCTCTCAGCACAGGAAGTGAGGGATCTCGACCTGATGACCAGGGATATTGTGAACATCCTCACGTTGTTCAGTGAAGAGAGGATGGGCACGCAGTCTTGCAGCAATTCTCGACCGGCGACGCCGATGGATTCGCCTTTGAGGCTGTCGACGCGGTTACCTGGGGGCATTCAGACTGGATACAAYACTCCTTATCAGTCACGACCAGGAACMCCGAGTAGGCTTTCAAGGAGACTCGAAAGGTTTTAAAAAGAACGACTGCCTCCCAAAATTCAATTCCCTCGATATGCTTTCTGTTAGCCATTTACAGTAAATTTCGTATACTAGGCGTCTTAGCCCTTCATAATATTCGCCCGATTTATGTAGACAGTCAACTCTCTCTTTTTTACAGTCCGTAATGATAAAAACTGGTAGGATATACACACTGATTGTAAAAGCACCAGTGAGTGAATTACAAGCGCGCAGCAAGCGGCTTGGAAGAGGACACCTCTGCGTCCCACAGACTCCAGATTAAACCCTTGTCAGGACCAAGGCCACCCTTTGCGATGCGGATATAATCATCCCTGACTTTCTCGGCACCGTACACTCGTTCCAGTTGAACCCAGGTACGACAATCTCTCATTAGGTCACTCCAGGCGACGGCTTGTCTCCTGAAGATCTCGGAGATAGGAAGCTGGTGTTTTCGAACATTCAGCCATTCTGGCATGAAAAAGTGCTCGACAATGGGCCAGCGGATCGTTGGGTCGTCCACAACCCCCGAGGATGTATTGAAGGCATTGTGGGACCAACTCATGTCGTCGTTTGCAGATGCTGAGGGGGCGAGGTTGGTGGCTCCAAGGGATACGTTCTTGACGATCCTTCCTACGTTGGTGGGGGAAGCGAAGTGCGACTTTACGCGTTCGTTGAGGTCGGCATTCCCGGCGACGTCGACGTAGAGCCAACGGCGGTTGACGTCTCCTTGGAATGCCTGGGCTTTAACGAAAGTGTCGTATTCGTAGACTCCATCGTAGAGGCCTAACCGTTGGGTGAAACCGAGATTGCGCTTCGAGGTAAGGCCGACTACCGTTACGTTGGGCAGTTCTCCAGCACGGATACGTTTCTGGACGAGGTATGCCAAGGAGAAAGCGGTTTTCGAGGAAGCAGAGGAGATGAGGATGGAGAGCTTGCCGTCATCGCTGGTTTTGTAACTTCCTGTTGAGTGTAGCCAGTCTTCGCACCAATACGAAGTCCAAAAGAGGGGTCGATAGAGGCATAGTCAAATCTTCCGGCTCGTCTCCTGGTGTGTATTGCGGATCGGCACTGCAACGGAGGATTTGGTTGTACGGTCGTCGGTCTGCCATGTTCGTTGAATAAGGGACTTCTACAACTTCATTATCCTTGGGCGCACATACCTTCCGGCAAATGGGGTCGGGGTACATAGAACGCATGCTTGTTCACGTCTGACTTCGAGACTGGAACCACTAGATATCTCGTCGGAGCCAGGTAGCCGTAGACGCGCTCCCCGACGTGGATTTTGGAGTGGGTCGAGGCAACCACGGTTCCAAAGCCCCAGACCGGTATCAGGCCATGGGTCCGCGCGAGCTCGGATGTCGGCGCTGGGTGAAAGTCAAAGTACCTGTACGGCCAAATCGTTAGGCCATTGCATGCTCGATAATGATTGTTATATTCACCTGAAATGGGGGTGCTCCCCTAAAGCCTGGTAGGTAACGTTGTTAGCTGAGAAGCCGAACCTATCGACCTTGATTACGACGTGGTTCTCTGCGACAGCTGCAAGGTCAATGGTAGACCGTACAACGATGGGGTTCTTTGGGTCTGCCTCCTTAAGATTTACTGAAGGGCGCGGGGAGCACAGAGTGAAATTCTCGAGTATCATGGCGATTTGGGTGGCAATAGCTAGAGCACAGCCAGCGTTTTATAGACATCGGGTCGGCAAGTTATAAGACCGAGCGTACATTCGTTAATACATATAGAAGTAATGCCGCGACAACGGTGATGGCGGAGAAAGAGCGCTCTCGGCATCTCGGAGTTTGCCGAAAAACTGTGCAGCTCACAAAGCCACAATCCGGCACCGCCCACCCACTTTCAAGACTATCGGCACCGGGCTCAACGACCTGAAGGACCAGCAAGGTGCGAGCTCATCGTCGAACGTCGTAATGCTAGCTTACTGACTGACCGCTTTTCTGAAATCCTAGACGTCAAAATGGTGAGTACGACCCTTGTTTCAGAATTTGGGCCGTTGTTGGCAGACGCGATTATGCTCGAGCGACCAAAATCCAACAATCGGCAGCCATCTCCCGCTCATCGTCTCGATTCTGGGTGGCTCAGCTTGCTCATATGCTTTCATTGCTCCTCTAGGCCGACGCACCACCAGTAACCCTGCGCACACGCAAATTCATCACTAACCGCCTTTTGGCCCGCCGTCAATTCGTCGTTGACGTCCTCCACCCTGGTCGCCCCAATGTCTCCAAGGTCGATCTCGCTGAGAAGCTTGCAGGCATCTACAAGGCCGACAAGGCCCGTGTTGTGACCTTCGGTCTCAAGACTCACTTTGGTGGTGGAAGGAGCACTGGCTTTGCTCTGATTTATGATGATGAGGCATCGCAGAAGAAATTTGAGCCTCGGTATCGGTTGATTCGAGTGCGTACTGTCCCATCCCTTTTCGTATGCGCCATGTTTGCTGACCTTTCGTTCAGTCGGGCTTCGCCACCAAAGTGGACAAGGCCTCTCGCAAGCTGCGGAAGGAGCGCAAGAACCGCGCGAAGAAGGCAAGTCTGTTCCCCATCGATATGCGTGCCCAGTACTTACTCTTCATAAAATCGACAGTTCCGTGGTACCAAAAAGATCAAGGGTTCCGAGGCTACGAAGAAGAAGTAAAGGCATTATTGTTTTTTGCTCGTCTTCGCCCCTTCCTTTCACTTTGGCATTCTGGCATGTGTACACACTCATTATGCGACGCACTCATATATGCCCCACGCTATGAATCATGCAAATACAAACTCAAAAGCCAGCATGCCGCGCTCGTAAGCAAGAATAGTGGATTGGTAGAGTATAAGGGTATCGAGTACATGCATGCGACGAAAGTGGTCAAAGTGTGGAAGATGACAATTAGGCTGCCCATATTAGATACCAAACTTTTTGTGGATTATATCTGGGTCTTCCTGGTACTCCTCGGCTGAAACCCACATCTAGAGGCAGAGATTTAGTATCGATGAAACATGATTAGGAAAAGGGGGCGCACCCTTCTGAACGTATTCAGGCCTGCCAAGATGGAACCACCAATCCATGTCGAATACTTGCGTTCGGGAGGTGCATATATCTTAATCTTGACGTCCTTCAACGCGAGTTTCTTCACTTCATTCAGCAATCGATCGCCGAAACCTGTGGAATCTCGGTGAGTTGACTACCATGTCAAGACGGAGGAAATACAGACCTCTACACAGCGTGCTACCCCCGCTGAGAACGATATTTGAGAATAGGCTTTTGCGGAGGTCAAGATCTACTCGGTTGATAGAGTCCACAATGACCTGATGCACCCCGGCATACTCTTGGCCAATCAGTTCGGGGTCAAAGAGGATTTCAGGTGCACGGAATCGTTCCGAGCCGAGCTTGATGAAGAGTATTGAGATTGGCTATAAGAGCAATTAGGAGCCATAAGGTTTAACTCACCTGCAGAATGTTGCCGTCAGGTAACCTGAATTCTTCTGTTCGGCCAGCCGCCTCCTTCTCCTCTTTAGCCGGGTTGAGAGCGATGTAGCATGTTTTCTCTTTGATTGTTCGGACAACTTCGTGTTCAGCGCTTGTATGAAGGTGGTGTCCGGCCTTGCGAAGTAGCAATTGCAGGTGATCTGTCACGTCCCTAGATCCCGATAAGCGATATTAAGTTAGGGCGTCCGTGGCACTGAAATGAACGACTTGCCGGCCAGCAACATCTACTCGTCTGATAGCATGAGGCATAGAGAAACCTTCAAAGACAGGGACGGCATGTGTAACGCCATCGCCAGAGTCCAGAACGATACCAGTAGTACGTCCGGACGAATATCTGCGTTCGGGATCATAAGCTCCTGGTTCCCTTGGAGAAGGAAGACTTACAAGGAAAGTACGGCCTGAACAGAGATGAACAACGCGGGGACATTGAAGGTGTCGAAGAAGATTTGAGCAGCAATATCCCTGTTACTTCTGGGGTTCAAGGGTGCTTCTGTCAGCAGTACTGGATGCTAGATGGCACTATTTAGCACGATAGTTAAAGAAACGGGGCTGTTCGATGTGCTCACCTCTTCGCTGAGCGTGCCCAATTCCTCGGCGTATACCCAATTCCATATTCGCTCCATATCGTCCCAGTTCATAACCATTCCGTGGTCCATAGGGTATTTAATCTTAAGAAGCCCTCTAAATTCTTGGGCTTTTCGTCCGATGAAGACATCTCCTTCCAGAGCACCGGCCATGACGCGTTCATGTTTTGGTCGACCAACACTAGTATCGTAGTGGACAACGACTGTCAATAAGCAGGCCCATCGCGCGTAGAACCACTGAATTTGCAGACTGACAACGAGGGAAAATAACATTTTGGATGGTCTTGACCTGCAAACCCTGCCTTTATGGTACCGGATCCCTGGCAACAGGCAAAATGCCTTGTCAGAGCCTTGGTTTGCAAGATGACACGAGAATGGGACCAACATTGTCAATGACGACGGGCTGGTTAGTGAGTACGTCGTCGAATTCAGCCGACATCTGTCAGGGATGTGACTGAGGCTGTCGACCGCCTGTTTGCTGGTAGAGTAGTAGTAGAGTGAAAGAGATTGCGACGCGCCGTGTCGAATGACCGTGAGCAATACGTCCACTGCTGTCTAAATCGGGCGCTGGCCCAAATCCGCGCTTGTCATGGGTTCTCTCTCCTTACACCAAAAGATTGGCCTGTTCCTGGTCTTGCTCTTCCATGCATACCTGCTGGTGAGTAGATAAATGACCGACGCGCACCCTTGCGACGTTCTAATTGGTTTCAGGTGCCTGTCGAGGCAGCCAGTGGCATGAACAAATGGGAGGCCACCAACTTTTGTAAATGTGTGCAACCAGTCCCTTGCTTTCCGTGCTTTCAGCGGTCTCATCGACTGGCATTTTATAGGCATCTGCTACGGAACCAACTTTACCATCCTCCGTCTCGACCTGCCGGATAACCCTTCACAACCATGTATGTCTTGCACCAAACAATGGTGTCTAAATCAGAACTTGCCCATCTGTGCCGGTGCAAAGGTGGGCGACACCAACCCTGACACCGCTACTGGAAAGGAAGGAGACGTAGAAGCCCGATGCTTCCGTATGTCAACTCTATTTTCTCTCAAAGTTTGTGGACACCTGTCTGACCACCCCCGATTCTGGCGCAGAACGTAACTCTCCGAGGGACCAGCTCGTAGTGACGTTATTCCTTTTGACAATCTTCGGATTGCTGCTGGCTGCCGGCCTCAAGAACCGCATGATCAAAGCCGGATTCACTCCAGTGCTTCCTTGGAATACCCGGCGGCGGTGGTGGGAGGTAAGTCGACTGTTCAACAGTGTCAGGAGTCGGTGGTTCGCTGACTTGCAAATGATCGTCAGGAATGGGACTCGTGGCTTCCGAGTCGTCGTCAGCGTGAGCAGTTTGGTTTGGAAAGATTTGGCCGTAGTCCAGAAAGGGAGGTTTTCATTGAGCAGCGATAGTGATACTTTGTACATCTCTTGCCACTTTATCTGGAGTACCTATTCTATAAACATCGTTGCGTATCTGCTGGGCGCTCTATCGCTTCCAATGATCATGAATCATGATGCGGCTTAGCCTACAAATGCCGCCAAGCAAAGCAATGGTGCCGGATACGAGTCAAGGTTTCGACTCCCAACTGCGCGCTCACTGCCTTGCACAAGAGGCTATAAGTGGAACCACCACCACACCGCAGTCAACTATAACACCTTGTATTCCAATCCTATGGGAGCCAACCAATCTAAGCATTTCGGCAAGAAGGGCAAATCGGGCCAGACCTTAGGAGGAGGAGGGAAGGACGTGTCGGGAGGTGGAGGTGGTGGAAAGGACGTTTTGGGGGGTGGGGGTGGTGGATCTGCAGCGAAAGATTCACCACAGAATGTGGATGATCCTCGTGTAGCCGCTGCTGAAGCCGCGGAACGTCGATTGAAAGCGGTACGTTCTCGCCGGACCCCAAAGGAATGCTTCCACTGATGTTTTCCCAACTTACCAGCAACAAGAAAGGGGCACGAATGCCTCCAATCCCAAGCAGGGTCAACTGGCCGCTCAAGCCGCCCGACAAAAGTCGAATCTACCGCCGCCATCTAACCAGAAAGATGACCGTCTCGTGGTATGTGCCATTATGCCCTCATAAATGACGACTCTCTGAACTCTATCTCGCAATTCAGTGGGACTAGTGACTGCCTGACGTCAGGTTGGGGGGGATGAACTCAATCCACTACCGATCCCGTTCCAGCTGCTGTGGAGGTTGCCCATTAGCGGCCTGTTACCAAGACCCATTAGACCCATCCTTGATACCCTATTTCGTGGTCCTCGCTTGCTTTTGCGAATCCCCTTTTTATTTGGAAATACCTGCTGTCATCTCTATTTAAGGCAAACAATGTGTTCGATTCCTAGGAGCCCAACCTTCTAAAGTTTGGTACGAACGGTACCTTATTCAATCAAACGCATGCCAATGCCCATTACCCTATTCCTTTATACGATTCTAACCATGTACAACGGCAGCGTGCAATTATCTGCATTGGTTAGATCCGCTGTAGTCCGCACAAATACAGAGACAATGCTGTTTGACTTGACTGTTTCTGGTCGCCTGAGGTGGGTCGGTTCCCCAGCACGGTTCGCCAACTCGTTCCGGGGGTACGAATTGCGGGAACAAAAACAATTCACCGGGCGTCGATGTCGATGCTTCTTCCATGTTGACCCGCCCCAATGGCCACTTGAGTTGAGCGGGACCTTTCAACGACCCCGGTAAACAAAAAACATTGCGGTCCTGGGGTTATTCGCTGAGTTTCCGGGAACTTCGGCCCTGACAAGACACAAACAGCTGACGTTTCCGACTTTGTCTCTTTCCTTTGCTTTCCCTGTGCCACCAACTGAATTGGATTCGCAACCACGGTGAGGTTTGCTGCAGGTTTCAAGGTTTGGCATTGGTCCATCTACATACATNNAGTCACCTCTTCCCCAGCAGATTAGGAAGATTGATACCGTGCCCATCACTCCGTCCCGAACTCCCTGAATGGAGCGCTAAGCAACAACCCTTGGGAAGCCACACAAACCTCAGAATGGGCACGATCCAAGAAGAGCAGGGTGAAACGTGCGCTACCATGTCGGTCCACGAGTGGAAAAGGGTACTCTGGAAGACTCAGCCATGCCCAGACGACTATGTTCCCCGGGAGGTGTTCTTAGCTTCTCTTCAGAAAAACGGTAAGTCACAGGCATTTCAAGAAAAAGGTCCCGCTCTTACCCCGTTTTTGTCCTTTGTTCCTCTTTCAAGCCTACTTTCGGCCGTATGCATATTGGCCGTTGGTGATCCTAACTTTCACAATCACACAACATGTGTCCGTGATATTCGTCTTCCTGGCCACCTTTGTGCGATTGAACCAGCACTTGTTGGACCCTCGAACGCTTATTTCGATATGCGTCCTCTGCTTTCTCACTTGCTACGCCGCGGCCTGGAGCCTTTTGGACCAGGGAAAACGTGTCGATAGCAACAAAGAGAAAGCGAACAGCCGTAAGTTCAATGGCGCTCTCTGCCCCCGTCGACTCGGTCCGAGGGAAGGTTGAAACGCTTGCCTTTACTAGACCTGAAAACCCTCAAATCATCGATAATGGTCTTCTTGACCCTCGTTTCACTTTCGCCAGTTCTGCGTACATTAACCGCCGCCACCTCATCAGACTCGATTTGGGCGCTGGCTGCCATCCTCTTCATGCTCAACACATTGCTTGCAGATTATACCGCTGCGAATGCAGATGCCGAGATACACAGCCGGTATGTTACCCCTCCGATCATGGGAACGGGGGGCCTACAGGACCCTGGCAATTGACTGACGGACCTCACTTTCTATCAGACTCACCTCCATCTTATCTATGAATGCCGCCATTTCTGCCTCCGTCGTGTTGGCCTCGCGTCTGGCAACCGATATCTCCGTCTTTGCATTAATTTTATTCGCAGTGCTGTCATTCGTTCTATATCCGCTGCTCAAACGCCGTCTGCAGGTATGATGAACTGGTTTTCTTGGTCGTTATTATTGTCCCCCTGAAAATTATTTTCTCATCTCTATGGCAGGCGATATCCACGGTACTTTGGGTTGCCCTGACCGTTTTCTTGTGTGGATTGGCAATTTATCTGCTAGCTCCGCTCTCAACTACGGTTACGGCCATCTGTGCGGTCGTGCTCTTCTCCATCACATTCGTAGCGCCAATGCTCTTAGTGTGGGCGCAGAAGTATAAAAAGTATGTGGGATTGCTCTCTTCCTTGATCGACGTTCCTTGACCTGTTCTTTTTGATCCCTTCAAGCAATATTCGGGGACCCTGGGACGTAGCCACACCCAAAGTTCGCTGATACCGATACCCTAATAGTTCGAATAATTATCCGTCCCCTGTATCCTATTGTTAAATATTGTGCTGCACTTCCAGTGGTTTCAGGCCTCGAGAACGACCTGGCACCTGTTTTACTCCTCGCTCTGGGCGAGCTTTGAGCTCTCAGCCTGTTGCAACCAAAGATCCATGATTTTACTTTTTCTTCTTCCCATGGACAGACACACAAATGCACAGGTTAGATTTATTCGAACCGCTCTAGGATACACCGTTATATACATGGGGCATGGTAGCACAAGATTTAGATATTGCCAATGAGCACGGCCAAGAAGTTACAAGTACATATGTCATAGTTCATAAGAAAATACAAAGTCATAAGTAGGTGGTATAGAAAGTCCGGCAAGAAATCTCGACAGCAAATAGCAAGCAACAACAAGGTATCAACAGCGACAGCGGGGTAGGGTGAGAAATTGACGGTGAACAAGAAAAAATTGATGCCTTTACATGGTATGGTCCTTCCGTAGCAAGTTCTAGAAAAAAAAGAAGCAAGAAGATATGGATATACGGCTCGACGGGGCGCAGGCTATGTTTCCATCGAGAGAGTTTCGTTGTCGATTCTCGGTCGCTTAGAACTCGTGGGGATCCCAATTCCGATGCCTCGGGCCTCGAGGACTTCCATCGCGACCTTCGCTGCGCCTTCTGAAGATTTTTTGCCTCTTGCTCGAGGTCGTCGAAGCGCGCCGAAAGCTTGTGCTTTGATGACAGCCACTGTGCACCCAATCGAGGGAGGGCCCGGAGACGGGGATCGCGACGCAGGGTGGGTGCCCCGTCTTCGGCGCAGCCTCGAGGTCATAGACAGCACATCGCTGTCGCTGCCCGCGCGATCATGATGGGAGGAAGACCCGTTCTCGCCTGGGCCTCCGAGAGGACAAATGGACATGCCAGCAAGTGGGGCGGAGCGCTGCTGTTCCGTCCCTGGCTCCGGTTTTCGAGAACTTAGGCGATAGCGCACGGCGTCAGAGGGGAGGCCGGATAGCGAGGAAACATCAGCAGTACCGCCATGGAGAGTCACTTCTCCATGAGGCAGTGAGTGCCGTCGATAATCGAAATCTCGACGGTCATTACCCTGACCCATGGTGTCGGAAAAATTATATTGAAACGAAGGGGCGATAGTGGATGAACTGGAGCCGGGAGTGGACGAGGGAGAAAGTGATCGGCTGGCCGGTAGGGGGTTAGCAAGTTGGTTCGAATATCGATCTTCGCCGGAGAAGGAGTACGGGGCGTTTTCAAGGACAGACTGGAGTACGACTTTCTGCTCTTCGGGCGCACCGAACGACCGACTAGGGAAAGACATCTCGGATGCTGTTAACGATGGGGACTCGAGGTAAACAGGAGGAGATTGGTGGGTGGCATCCGCGCCAGAGATTGCGCCTGAGGCTGGAAGTGGTTGTAGTTGCCATCGAGGGTCTCTGGGTGAGGCGTGCACAGGATAATTGTATTGCGAGAACTTGGTGTCATTCGCGTTTGGCTCGGCAAGTGGTATTGASGGTGAGCCCGTATAGGAGTGTTCTGAGCCGTTAAAAACTGTCGGGCAAGATTCGTCRCTTCTGTAGTTGAGGGTTTCTTCCGGATATTGGAATTGAGAATGCCCTACAGGGACACCTGCATTGTTTGCCTGTAGCAAAATAGCGGCGCTTGACGGTGGCAACGGCGGCAAATCGTCCCCTGGCTTTCTCCCCCGCCAGAGAACTCTCCAGTACCTCTCTCGTTCCTGTGATTCAAGGCGGAGCCGAGCATTCTGCTGTTGCAGGTCTTGCACTTCGGCGCGAGCCTCGCGGCCAGCGTCTTGGAGCGAGAGGACAACCGACTCGAGGCTCGTCACTGGACGGCGTAAGACGGGTGAAAATTGGGGCAGCAAACGCGACGAACCTGCCTCTTCGAGGGTTGCAATATAGTTGGCCCTCCTTGCTCTGAAGGCAGCCTGTGCGTCTGCATTCTTTTTTTTCCTCGCAGCCTGATCGGACAGGCGGGCAGCCTCGTCCTGGGGGCCCTTTGAGGAAGGCGATGCTGTGGATGTTGACTTGGGCATGGGTATCGTGCTGGCAGAGCAGAGGATTAAACTGTTGGCATTTAAAAAGGAGACACGAGGGAGAGGCTCCGCGGGCCTTGATTTTTTGGCCCTTTGGCGGATGATGTTTAAGGTTGTACTCAATTGACAACCTCAGATTGCATTTTATCTCCATTCGCAGCCCACCCCCGGAATTCACCGGCTCATACATCGACCAAACCAAGCCACCCGAACCGAGCGCTTCCCCATCGCCGGCCCGATTCACCTCACTCCATCTCCTCCTCCTCGCCAAGATCAAATGACTCCAGCCGTGTCCCCGTGCCATCCAGCAGACACACTACCCTCCTGTTCGGTCGACCGTTGACAGCAAGGCCCACATCCCCCCCTCGTCCACTTAATGCGCGACGCCGCGTGATTTCCACCCTCTGTGCCGTGATCTGAGAGATCCCCGTCAGTATAGAAGAGTCGCATGAGTTGCAGGCATTTACATTCCCAGCCCTGCACTCTTCCAGGGCACCTTGTGTGAGCGCTTCACAGCTTGCAATCGCTCCGGGATTGTAAGGCACATCGAGATACTCAAGGTCATTGTAAGGAATGCAGGACAGATATGCTATTTCGCGTGAGCGGAGACTAGGGACGGATGCAAGGAACTCACTGTGGTTCTTAACCCTATACACGACAATGAGGCTTTCGTCGTCAAAAAAGTCGGCAGCCAGCATGGCGGGTGTTTCATCCGTATCTTCCACGACCTCCACTATGGCTAGCCCAATCTCAACGGGCCCTGTACCCGACCCGGCGCCATACCGGATTTGTGAAAGCACAACTGAGGACAATTAAATCCAAGCTCAAGGGGACATCCACCCAAATAACTCACTCAAATTCTCGTTTTTGACCGGTGTAAGGACGTGATTGCTGATTTGGTCCTAATTTACCGAAGTCAATAACATTCACAAAGTGATTGTGTAACGACTTGCCTCGTTTTGTACTATCCGCTCGCGGAAGGCAAATTCCAAGCGAGGGTTAGATTCCGCTGCGGGCGAGATAAGCGGTTCATGGTCGTGAATGTTCGCGGATCGAGACGCTGCCCCAGCTGCTCGGGTGAAAATTGTGTTGCATCTAGCCGCAAGCTGTTCCGAGAGCACAACCAGGTTTTTACCCAGGGGACGGTGGTCAGCATTCGTGGTACCCTGGGGATAAGCGCAATCAATGAATCATCCGGGTTGACGGGCATAACGCAGGTAACTGACCTCTTTCCAGGCAGGGTCAGCGGGATTCTTTGCAACCATTGTTGCTCGCTTGACAACAGATGCCAAAGTCCCGCTGGGCACTTTGGGCACGCCCAAATGGTGTGGTTCAAATAAATCCAGTTTTCCGTCAAACCACGCATCAATTTCGCTGGATGCCAGCCCTGATATAAGATAGTTATTAACTTCCAGAATATCATGGCGTGGAACATTTGTTTCAGTTGGCCCAGGCGCATTCGCGATCTCTGACGGGTAGTATTAGTGAGGAGCTCATTATTGATCCATAATGATTCTTACCGAACCGCAGCCATGCAATGAATTCCTTGAACCGAAATAGCTCTCGTCGAGCGACTGCGGCCAGTAAACTTCCCAGAACAATGCCTCGGGCCGAATGCTCAAGAGCATGCCCAAGCTCTTGAGCATCTAGTTGGAATAATGAGTATTGCCGCCTAGAGCGATGATTTCGGTGTCAGTATTCTACAACCAATACTCGGATGACTCACGTCATCCTCCGCCACCCTTGAAGTTCTTCAAGGACAAGGTGCAGCCGTTGACAGGCAGGTACCAGACGCTTTTCGGAATAATCTCTAACCTTCATTAAAGCATCTGACATTATAGTTTCCCACTTCTGGATGCCCTGTACATAGTGTGAGGATATCAATGAAGAATGAAGAACACAAGGCATACCCTTTCGCTCATTTGCTCGCCACCTCCTAGGAAGTCGTCCAAAGGCTTGGATGCGCGCCCCGTTGTAAGCAGCCAGGTCAGGTCAAGAATAGGATCGGCGTTCGAATCTAAAACGCTAATCTCTCAATTATGAAGGGAAACGGAGATGAGACTAACTGCACATACGTCCGAATTGATTTATTTGTTTCGATTTCAAGGCTTTAACCCATCTTGGACCAAGTTCCCGGGCACCCGTCGCAGTATCCGATCCATACCAAGCACCTTTCATTTCCCTGACCACCCGCATAATGTACCAGGTCAAGTCTCGGGCGATGGACGACAGTCTTGCAAGATCCCGCGTCTTCCGATTAGCAAGGAAGGGGATGTCAAGGATAACGGGTGCAATACAGGTGCTCGAGGACGTTCCAACGCGAAAGTTAGCATGGCCGAAGAAATTTGGGCCGCTATTCGACTTCTCGATAGACGAGAGCGAAACTTCTCGGCCCAGCGATATCACTCCAAGAGGGAATGCGCCGTCTAGGAAGCTATAGATGTTCCCGAGAGTGTCCGATACCATTAAGATACTATTGATGTTTGAGTCGTCTCGTTCATCGAGACTCTCCCCAGGCTTCGTCGACGATTTTGTCTGAATGGATGAATCCACGGCGGGAACCTTTGAGTCGACGGAGAGGGTCGGCCATGTGACGATAGCGTCAGGAAGTTGGGACTTGCTTTGTGATCGAGTTTGAGATCCCTGAAAAGCAAATAAATTGGTCGCACTATGGTTATGAAAAATCAGTGGTGCTATGCGAGGCGTCACGAAGAAGAGAATCCGAACGTGAATTTGTCAGATTCTTCCTGGAGTGGATCGAGCAAAGGAAGGTTCCTGAGAAGCGACTCTGTCGTCCCTGTCTGCACGGAGTCAAAATAGTCTCAAATTAGAAGACATTGGAGAGTTCCGCACGATAATATTCTCTCGCCTAAAGATGTCTGGAATTGGCGTTTGTTTCTTGATCTGGTTCTCAGAACGGAACCACCAGATCCCTTTTAGGTCACAACTCCGATGATCTGCGTCCGCGGGAAGGTTAACGGGGAGCGAAGCAATTGTATGACCGTCTTGAATCGAGTGCAGCGAGACGCGGGGAGGATTTAAGAGGAAGGCGATGCTCTGCCCTGATAATAAATATATTGTCAGGTTAATCAAAGAGTACATTGAAGGGGAGTCTCACCGTCTGGGCTCCAGCAAAACCCGGCAACGTGGGTGGATGTCGATTCATCGCCGACGTCAGTCTCCCAAATCTTTGTGCCCTGGTTCGAGTTCCAGAGCGAGATGCGCTCAAAGCCACCCAGTCGGGACAAGACGATGACGAGATCTTTGTCGGGACAACACGACTCCCTTATAAGTCTGCTGTGGGCCGCAAGGTGAACGCTGGCGACGGGAGGAAATGCATTGGATTCCATTTGGATCGTCGTCGTTGTAGTCAAGGTGTGAGTAAGGCGCGTGCCCAGACGCGTCGCAGGCCAATGGGGATACCAGATATCTCACGTGCGCAGATTTTTGCCTCTCGCTAAGTCCGACCAAACTTGCAGTCTTCAGCACCTTCCAACCGTCCATACAGCACCCTTCATTTCAGTGACGCTGATCTCGAGGTAAAAATGGCAGAATTCATCATGACACTAGACTCAGATGACGAGGCTGGTCCTCAGTCCAAAAACTCGCGAGAGGACGTCGACTTGGATCCAGACTTTGTATTCGACATTGGAGGCGACTCTTATGCAGACATACTTGCCAATGGTTCCACCACACAAGACCTCATAAAAGCCGGCAGTAAAGCAGTTCGTCCGTTCTCAATTCTTTTGGAAAACCTATGAAGCTTACCTCCGTGCAGGCACCCATTTCTGTAGACGAAATTATCGCTAGAAGGCGTTTATCACTCAAACGGAAACGAAACCAGGAAGATGGAGAATCTGACTCCGAAAATGGAGATGAAGAAACAGGTGGCGAAGATGAATCAGAAGACGAGATTGACTCTGAGGGCGATGCGAGAGACGAAGATGAGGAGGAAAGCGATGAGGAGGGGCTTGAGATGGACGAACTTGGGGAAGTCAGTGACGATCCTCTGGCCTCTTCTGGTGAGGATGAAGAAGATAATGAAGAGGAACACCCAGACGATTCCTCTGAAAACGACGCGGACAGTGATTCCTCAGAGGATGAAGAAGAGGAAACAGAAGCCGACAAGGCTCGAAAGGCTGCATTTTTCGCCGCTGAAGAGGGCACTTCAGAGGCTCATGACTCTTTCTTGTCCATGAACCTTTCGCGTCCTCTACTCAAGGCCATAACCTCCATGGGATTCCAGAAACCAACGCCTATCCAGTCAGCAACCATCCCTGTCGCTCTTCTGGGAAAAGATGTGGTCGGAAACGCTGTTACTGGTTCAGGAAAAACCGCGGCCTTCATGATTCCTATGCTGGAACGTCTATTATATCGAGACAAAGGCAAGAAAGCTGCTGCGACACGGTGCTTGGTTCTACTCCCTACGAGAGAATTAGCAGTGCAGTGTTACGAAGTGGGGAAGAAATTGGCATCCCATACGGATGTCCAACTGTGTCTCCTTGTCGGTCAGTGACATAAAACCTCTATTGCTTCGTGGTACTCACAATGTCGGTGAAACGCAGGTGGTCTCTCCCTTAAAACCCAGGAAGCAGCTCTCCGAGCTCGACCAGATATCGTCTTGGCCACTCCCGGTCGTCTCATTGACCACATTCGCAATTCACCTGGATTCACACTTGACGCCATCGACATTCTAGTATTAGACGAAGCCGATCGCATGCTTTCTGAAGGTTTTCACGAAGAATTGACAGAAATCATCAAGTCGTGTCCCAAATCCCGCCAAACCATGCTGTTCTCTGCGACTATGACAGATTCCGTTGACGAGCTTATCAAGATGTCTTTGAACAAACCCGTGCGGTTATTCGTCGATCCAAAGCGCTCAACGGCCCGCAGCCTTGTTCAAGAATTCGTGCGAGTCCGGAAAGAAACTGAACGTTCCGCCCTACTAGCCGCTCTATGTAAACAGACTTTCAAACACAAGGTCATCATATTCCTCCGGAGTAAAAAGCTTGCCCACCAAATGAGGATTGTATTCAGTCTTCTCGGTATGAAGTGCGAAGAGCTGCACGGGGACCTCAGCCAAGAACAGGTGCGGCTCAGTCCTCTTACACCCAAGACTTGCACTAACGAATCATTCTAGCGCTTGAACGCCCTTCAATCCTTCCGCGATGGGGCAGTTGATTATCTTATGGCGACAGATCTAGCTTCGCGCGGTTTGGATATCAAGGGCGTAGAGACTGTGATAAACTACGACATGCCAAACCAGCTCGCTCAGTATCTGCATCGCGTCGGAAGAACGGCTCGGGCAGGCAAACGGGGAAGGTAAGGTCCCATCTCTGATTCAATGCACTTGCTCTAACAGTGCCTTAAGATCAGTGACGCTAGTGGGAGAAGCGGACCGCAAGATGCTCAAGGCCGCTATTAAGCATGCTGCTGGTGAGGATCAGGTCCGCCAACGCAGTGTGCCTACCGAAGTCGCCCAGAAATTCGTCGAAAAGTTGGAAGACCTCAAGAACGAGATTAGTGAAGTCATGAAGGAGGAGAAGGAGGAGAAACAGGTATTTTGATTTCCTTTGTGCCTGTGGGCGATTCATTTACTCATTTCCACAGCTTCGGCGCGCGGAAATGGAGTTGAAGAAAGGAGAAAATCTGATAGAACATGAGGCTGAAATCTTCTCCAGACCAGCACGAACTTGGTTCCAGTCCGCAAAGGAAAAAGAGAAGGCAAAAGGTATATCCATTTGTGATACCGAGGGGGGTCAGAAGATGCTCATTTCTTTCCAGAACTAAGCAAGCAGTCTCACGAATCTGGCAGTAAGGCCGCAAAATCTGACCAGAAAAAAGGGAGTGATGACAAGGTATGGCGTCTTTGAGACAATCTAAGCGCTTGTCTGACCGCCTCTTTCAGCCACGTCGTGACAAATTTGCTGGACTCTCGAGAAAAGCAAAAAGAAGAAAAATGGCCATGGAGGAGGATCGAGAAGCTGGGACTGAGAAGGCCATCAATGCAGCGATTCGTTCCGCAAAGAAGGCCGCTAGGCCCTCAAAAATTGGCCACGTCGCCAAACCATCAGCGCCATCCAAAGCTCGCGGAGGCAAGCCGGGAGCGCTATCTACACGCTCTGGTAAAAAGGGTGCCTTCGACACTGATTTCGGATCAAGGGCGAAGCATCAAGAAGGTGTTCGAGCGGTCAAGGGCAGTAAACCGAATTTAAACAAGAAGATGAAGAGTAAAGGTGGTAAGCGGAAGTAGGAACATACCACGCCTCTTGTATTCACATTCGTCCCAATGGCAATTTAATCTGAATCTCCCCCACGTTGTCAAAATATGATACAAACACCAGAAATTACTAATGTAGCTGTGCAGGTAGGGCAGAAGATAGAACAGAATGGTGAAGCATGATTAGTCGAATATAAATATAAAGGAGGGTCTAGGATACGCGAGTAGAAAACAGGGAGAAAGCAGGGGAGAAAGCACCCTCTTTACCAGAAGAGAAGCTTTCTGACTACATGCATGTCTTTGGGCTGATTAGAATTTGAAAAGCGGCTGTCATCGAAATCATCGTCTGGCGATGCAATTCTCGACTTTTGCATCTATTCAAAAGGATATGAGTCTCGACCAGGATGGACAAGGGCCAGGGGCATACCTCGGAACTCATGACCGGGCGTCTGGTGAGTAGTTCCGCGATTGCTGGACGCTCAGGGAAATCGTAGTCGTTGGAGTTGCGGCACTGAATCTGGCACTGGGTCGTAGTATCAACGAATCTTCCCATCATGTTGAATTTGCCCCAGTGAGTCTTCGTCGGATCCGCTTCATTTATGTCATCGTTTCCCTCGTTTGCTCGAATGAGATCCGACATGTGAACCTCCCTAGGTGGATGGTAAGATACAGAAGGGTCGAAGAAAAGGTACCACGTACATGGCTGGAATACAAGCCCCTTTCGAGTTACGCAGGGCCAAGCGATACGCTCTGTGAGCTCGAATCGACTGGAGTAGAAGATCAAAGGACTGCAGGTTCTTCGCCTGGTCACCGCATTTTGCCTTAAACTGTTCCATCGTTTCATCACCGGGGAAGGTCGAAGCGTTGATTCCAGCGACAACGGCCCGTAGAGCTGAATAATTGTTCATGACCCTCAGACGGTGTGCAAGGTCAACGAATTTCTCGATCTGGCGGGCGCGGTGCCGTGGACGATCATGGCACAAGATCAATGAAAGCACCCTACATGAGACGAGGTACCGACTTAGCACGTTGCCGCACAAGATGAATACACAACGCACCAATCTCCCAAGTGGTTCGATACAACGTTGAACGCGGTGATGGGGTCCGGCTCACCCTTTCTACTCGATATGAAGACATAGTGCAGCCAATCTCGTGGCTTGATCTCCAGGAATCGTTTGACCCACTGTCGGGTGATCTCTTGAGCTAACTCTTCAGGGTCGCAGTTTAAGACATCGTTGGCGAGCTTTACAAGGTCCTTCAAGTGCTGCTTAGGCGATAGATCGTTGGAACTTGACGCCAACAAAGACTTGGAAAGGGGTAGGCTCGATTTACGCTCCCGCAGACCCGGGTGCGACTGAAGTGCGTCTTGCGATAGCGAGTTCGTTACTTCGTTGGGAGTTGGGCGTGACTGGGAGTCAGTCTCTTCATCTTCTTCTAGGAAGCTGTAAGAGTCATCACTCTCGTCCGCAGGTACATCGGCCTTAAGAGCCCAGGAAGCGTCTTGATCAGATCGCGACGGGAGCATTTCAAGGAAGGGGAGGAACTCGGAGCCATAGTGTAACAGATGGGTCTTCGAGATGATAGACTTGATGAGGGCGTTCAGGGCCCCTGCTGTGCCCTTGACTGCGAAATCGTCAGGATAATCCCTTATCCATGTCTCTAACAAGTAGCATATTCTATTGTATGAATTAGAAATCCATCCTCAATAGTCGATGGACCAATCTGACCTCATTTGAGCGAAACAAGCAAACATGGGGTCCCCGCAAGGATTGTCGAATTGGCGCATTCGCTTTTGCATAGCCAAAAGTACGCTCCGTGGTGTTGCGAATCTCCGGTACGTGAGGAGAAAATGGGATATAAATGCAGGATCTTGGCATTGATGTAAGTGTCAGAAGGTGGGTGAGATAGGGTGCAAGACCGACGTACCGTCGCCGCTAACAGAGAGGAACAGGAGCTTGTCAAGGAGTTCCTCCAGTGTTGCCCATTGGGCAGCCGGGCTGCAAAACGCTGAGAACATGCACAATCTATGACAAAATGTAGGACTTGAAACTCACGGGTCTTTCTTTTGCCTCTCTGGCGGCTTCGCTGGAGTGACGCCGTTTATTACACCATTCGGCACGGCYACCGAGGGGCTGGGCGTGCTTTCTTGAGTTGTCCTGCTGTCCCCTCTCGGTCGTTGGATGAAGTTCGGTGGAATAGATGGTTCGGTTTGTGTGCGAGCGCGGGATCTTTCGCTTTCCGCGAGCAGGTCGCCAGTTGATTTTGCGCGGGTAGGGGATGTCGGAGTCATTGGAGGCAACGGTGAGTAGGTGCTCGCGTTGGAAGGGGTGGACTCGAATGGCACAGAGTTTGCACCAGGCATTGAGGAATTTGCGGTCGGGGTGATTGTCCTGGCTGTATCCCATGGATGGGAAGGATTTCGAAGATATTCTGGGGAGGCAGGATTTCGATTATCATTTGCTTGGGATTCTAATTAAAGATGTTGTCAGATTCAGGGCACAAATCGGGAAAGGAACAACTCACGCCGCGCACGGAAGACAGCCTTGACGAGCCAGTCAAATGATTGCCTCATTTTTCCTTTTCCGCCATCTTGTGCGGTTGTGACCTCGACGAGGCCGACGTCATACTCCTGAAGTAACTCTAGGGCACGATCAGGCTCTATTCTCCGCTCGAGATCGACTTTGCACGCGAGCACGATGATAGGCAGTTTCAGCGCACGGTAGCCCTCTACGCGGAAATGTCAAAGTTGTTTGATAAACACAAGGAGTTAGAACGCACTGAGGAGCTCTTCAACTGGTTGGAATGTTGTTGGATTTGACGCGTCATAGCAGACCATGACACCATCAAGGGGAGGGAAGTCGGGGGGTAAGGGTGGGAGCTCAGTGATTTCTGGAGGAATATCAATTTCCAGTGTGAGTAGAGAGACTTCTGGAAGGGATTCCGACGGAATCCTTCCAGTTCGACGGCTGTCTAGAGGAATGTGAGATGCAGAGGGATGCATAGGGAACAAAAACCTTACAGCGGATAGTAGGGTTGTCTGGTGCGTGCGATATATGATAATCCGACAGGTTGTAGTTGGCAAGGCCTTTGCGAATGACGGAAGATTTGCCAGTAGCCGAGGTGCCGATCACTGCAAGAGTTACGAGGGGAGGGGCTTTATTGTTATCGACCTGTGTGATAGGTTGTGAGCCTTTTCTGAGGTAGGAGGAATTGAGATATCCGTACATGCGTATCAATGGTCATCCGCTTTGTTGTATATTGAGCACCATGGACGCCCAAACTTCCACTCCGTGCCCTTCCTATATCGCTTCTCGTCGGTAAGTTCGGGTTACGAAGAGATGAAGCATGCAGAGATGTCACGGATCGTAATGCAGGATGGGCTTCCCTGGGGCTAGAGTTCGCTGAACCTGTCACTACACTGCTCATGCTGGATGTGGCGCTTAACCCCTGGGACCGTGCTGGAAGCAGCAACTCCCCACCTCGAAGCGACGGTCGACGTCCTTCTKGGGCCTTTAGGGAAACATGCCGATAGCGTTCGGCTGGAGGCTTGACGGGGTCAAAACGTTCGACATCCGAGTCGAGAAGAGTGGGAGATTCAGAGCCGTCCTGGACGGTACTGACACTTGCCCCTCGAGCACGGCCAGACCAAATGCGTCCCTGATTAGTGCTAGGAGCGGTCGAGTGAACATAAGCCCTGTTTTGCGGTGAATCTAAGTCGGCTGTGGAATTTGCTCGTGTCGTTCGCGCTCCGTTATGGTTGGTGCTGACGAACGAATCGACAGAAATGCTTTTGCGGAGGTGGTGGTTTGATGGTGGAGCCAGCAGCCGCTGGTGAAAATCTGAATCTTCGTCTTTGATGGACGATGTGTAGGCTGTCGAGAAGGAATCTGCGAATGAGGGGACGGGCGACTTGACGAAGTCTGGAGGGCCCCGGGCGTCGACCGTGGTTTGTTCCCCGGCTGTCGCGATGGGAGCTGGCATTTCGAGAGGCGGCAACTGGGGCATTAATGGCAATTCATGGGCGACGTTCATCAAGGGTTGAATGGAGGAGAAATGGGATGCACAGGTAAAATGGGAGGACGGGGGGAAGAGGATGGGAAATATTGAGCCCCGATGTGGCCACGCTCTGTTTGTATACTTTCAGCCATCTTCGTCCACAACCAAATCATGAACCTTCCACCATCAGAGAATCCAAGGGTCCTCCTCACTGTACGTTGCAATCATATCTTATTCTCACTCGCTGACATCGATGTACAGAACGACGACGGCCCTCCCGACGCCAGGGAGTCGCCCTACATCCTCGGCCTCTACCGCTATCTCACCGGTGTTCTCGGCATGTCCAGCATTCTGTCGTTCATGGACTCAAATTGACATATTGCCACAGGATGGGACGTCAAAGTTGTCCTTCCTAGTGCACAAAAATCCTGGATAGGTACGCGGACCCCTATGTTGATCCAGCTGCCAGCTTTCTGATATCCGTGGTGCTGCTAGGGAAGGCATATCATATAAAGGAAGTAACCAAGGGAAAGTACTTTTATCCCAAGGAAGACGGTAGCGGGGAGACTAGCAATAAGTCAAGACCATTGAAACCTGGGGAACTAGTAGGCTTCTATTCAGAAGGCCTATTCGCCTACGATTCGCTGACCACACGATCTCCTTGAAGGCTGAATGGATCCTCCTGGACGGGGTATGAAACGACAACTTCTTCGACTGCGTAGAACGCATCTCTAACAACAATTCAGACCCCTGCAACATGTGCAAACGTTGCCCTACACAATCTGTATCCCGACCAGATTGATCTTGTGGTTCGTCGTCTACGATCGTTTCACCCAGAGCAGCTATCCAATCTCCAAAATTGTCCTTGTATAGATCTCGGGACCTAATCTTGGCCGAAATACTTCCTGTATGTGCCCTCCTATCCAAGCATTCTCTGTACTAACTAGTCTCGTATCTTTTCTACAGCTGCATTCGCTCTCTCTTCGGGTACAATCGGTGCTGCCATGTCATCATCTTTATCCAAAGTGAGAGCAGTGGCACTATCCTACGGAATAGTCATCCATCCTACGCCACCCACTTATACTGAACCAGCCCACCATCTTGGTGGGCGGATAATCAAGCATCTTTGGCACAATTGGGGCGAGGATGTTGATGGCCTCCGAAACGGCGAAGTGGATCTATACAATGTCAACATACCCCTCATCGAAGGACTGCTTTCAGATGAAAGCCTAAAGATTTACTGGACACGCATGTGGCGCAACTCCTATGGTCGCCTCTTCAAGAACATATCGTCTGCTCCACCCCGTGATCCACAGATTGTCAACCCTGCTGGCCCTGATGCACCTACAGGTGCCCAGGTGGGTGTAGATGGGAATGCCGAGGAGGACGATTCTGTTGGCGATCTCCTGTTCAAATGGGGTCCAGAAATGGCTGGACTAATCTCCCCTCATCTATCATCGCTCCCCGTTGGATCCGATGGGTGGGCCATCCACCAAGGCGGCGTCAGTGTCACAGCGCTACGTGCCAGTTTTGGGGAACCTCACGGCCCACAAGTCCTGGATCCAGATACCGTTCTATGGAAACTGAAGTTGTAATTCCTGGATTCTCAAACATAAACGCAAATTGTACATTTTTCATTGCACAGTGCCCGTGCGCGAGCCGTAATGTCATAAGTTAGTACATGTGCCTGTCGTAAAGGGCTAGAAGACTAGGTAGATAAGTAGCGAAATTGTGGGAAGAACCGCAGAAAGATATATCCTAGAATCCAGCCCAGGCGACGCGGAGTTGGGGTTCTCGACCGTTCCGTAAAGAAGTGTCTTCCTGTAAACCTTCAGAGAGTTGATTCTCCAAGTCGCGTTCTGATCGATGCAAAGACTTGTCAAGGGAGTCAAACAACCAGATTATACAGTGAGACTCACGACAAAGTTGTTAGGATCCATTAACCTTTCATCGCAGGTACCCGGGCACCCCGACGTTGCGTACGAGTTTCCGGCCCAGTCACCTAACTCGGATCAGATTGCTGAATCAACAGCGACTCGAAAATGTCTAGCTCACCGCAGAATGTGATATCTGGTTGACGGCGACGTAAGGAACGAGTTATCGTAAGAGAGAAAAGCGACGCACCGAAGATGATAGCATGATTCTTGAAAAACCTCCGTATATCGCACATAGAACTCGACAGAACCGCAGACGGAGGTCCCCACTCGGAGGGATTGGGTGTGCCATCATCGATGTCTCTTGGGACGGCTGCCCGGAAAAATGACCCTAGGGTAAATCAAGTTCGCATCATATGCCCGCTCACTGGAATCAACCGGAGAACTTACAAACAGCGATACCATTCTCGTCCCATTTCATAACGAACACGCCTCCACCCTGTTCATCGAACAGAGGGCCGTAAGATGCCCTACTCCATTCAGTAGCACCACAGCCAGCGTTATGGTTGATGAATGAATTGCAATCTAGGTGCTGGTATCCTCCGCCATCCTAAAGAACAAGAACAACCTTAGTCCGACAGAGCAGGGGATCGGACCGTAAACGCACAGCAATATTGCCTGTAAAGTTGGCACTTGGGTCAAGTCGGCATCCCGGGGCCGTATGCCAAGCCACTTGGTTATGTTGGTTATCGTGAACACCTTCTATAATATCAATTTCCCCATTCTAAAGACTGGATTCAGCCCAAGTTTATTGTTGACGGGGAGTGAGGAAACGCACCCATGGCCAATCGTTGCCGACAGTCCAAAATGCGGGCCATGTGCCTGTGAAGGTCAACTGAGTTGCTTCCGAAATCCGGGATGAACGTGCGCCACATACCGCAACCCCAAGGTGCCTTGGCCAAGTCCAGAATAAACAATCCTCCGTCAAATCTGGCGTAACTCTCTATACGAATGCTAGTGGAAATCAGTGTTAGAGTCCGGCGTAATGGCAAAAGAAGGACTTACCTGTCCCGGAACTGGCCTCGGGGAAGCCATGTCTCTTGGTCCGCCTTCATAATCACCGTTCCGTCGTCCTCGACATATACCAGCCGCCGTTCTCGTGCGTACGATTCGTTTACATAGCTGAAGGATGGGGAAGATTTTAATGAATTGACTCCGGTGAGGTAACGCAGTTAAACCTACTTGACATGCCCACTGTTGGAGGAAATAAATATAAGCCATTGATCTACGCCAGCGCTAGCTTCATTAGCAACTTACTTTGTAGGGTCTGGATAGTTGAAGAAGAAAAACCCGCTTGAGTGGCGTCAATGGAGCGCTTCGTCAGAGATTGTGAACGGGCGCTCACTCATAGAAGGTCTGGCCAGAGTATTCCTGTTGCGGCAGCCATATGAAGTGGGATCCGTCGGGATTTTGATTGATGCTGCGCTTTTCTGCTCGTGATGCATGAATGAGTGGATCGATGGACCTTCGCGCTGGAGTCAACGCTGCAACTTGGAGAGCGAGAACGAGGACGAGTATACAGGGTGGCAGTCTACTCCAATTGCTGGGGAGCATGTTCGACTTCGCCAAGGTGTTGCCATCAATGCCTCCTCGCTTTATGTACTTTCGGTGTGGCTATCCAGCCAAGATAATGCTCCATCGAAGTTTACACGCGCCAGCCATGTTTTCTTCATTCCACGTCTAAACAGGCGCCACATTGTGTCAATTCACTTCTTATGGTGTGTTGTGTTTCATGGACTCGCATAGTACGGTGTATTTTGGGGGAGCTTATAGGCATACACATAACATGACAGGGAAGAACAACTGGGGGAGAGCACCAAAAGGACGCCAAGGCTAACACGCTCAGCGGTATCGGCGGAGGCTGAGGGTGTTGTGCCTCTTCCAGGTAGCATAAGAAGGAGCGTGGTTGTGTCGGCTGCCCTTGCCCAAGCCGCGGTTCTGTGATGATGATGTCAATGATCATCCCGAAAGAATAAACAAATGTACTAACCGACTTGCCAGCGCTGGTAAGACCACGGGCCTCGCGACGCGTGTGGACGGGGTTGACGATCCAGTTGATTCGGGGATCACGGCGGATCTAGGTGGATCAAAGTACATGAGAATTCATTCAATCGCACAAGCAAGAAAATGGTAACATACCGCCTTGTGACTGGGGTCAACGAGGATAACCTCAAAGTACTTGTAGACACCATCTTGATTAATCCAGTACGAGTTCAGAACTCGGAGGTTTCCGCATCGGCGTCCAACACGCTCTTCAGCGACACTCTTCAAGCTTCGTTGAGGCTTCAGTTGAGTGACACCCTGGTGGACGGGCTTGCCGTAGGTGGCACCCTTGGGGACGTGCTTCTTGCGGTTACCACGACGGACACGAATACGATAGACAACGTAGCCCTGCTTGGCTTTGTAGCCGAGACGACGGGCCTTGTCGGGGCGAGAGGGACGAGAGGCTCGGTGGATGACCTTCAGTTGGCGGTACTCCCAGCAGCTTTTCGACTCAGGTTCAGAGAGCGATCTTGGGACGAACGGGTAGAAACTCACCGAACGCGCAGGAGGAATCGGAGCACGTCCGATTGCTTCTTTTTGTAGAGCTCTCCGATATATTTGTACGCGCCCATCTTGCTATGGAGGAAGGTCGTAAGTACCTCTGCTCGTCGTTCACAACGTCGACAACGTACCTGTCTTGAGGATCTTGAGGCCTGGCGACGTCGATAATACTGATTGGTGAGTACAGCCGGAGGCTGAAAAAACTGTGCAGTTCCACCGGCACTTTCCGAAGCAATAACTGTAGGGTTAGGGTTACGTTTTGCTAAGAAATTCAATTCATTTCCTAGTCTCCCGTAGCCAGACTGATGATTCCTGCGTGTCGTTACGAACATTTCCCGAGCCACTAGTTATTTGAAGTCCAGATTCAACACAAATACATAGTTCTAGATACAAACAGGGTTATCGCTACAGCTGTGTACAATTACACGACGAATCATTAGCTAGTCGTTGTGGCCCCCAAGTTTAAACCAGGCCGTCCCCAGGAACAGACCCCAAGCAGAAGCAATTAGCAGGGCACACAGCGCCATCATAAACTTTCCTCTCCGAATTTCGTTTTGACTCCTGATCATGTCTTGAACCAAGCTCCTCCTCGAAGGCGTCCTTGGAACCTGCCTATGATCTGTAAGAAGCGGCGTTTCCTCCGGCGATGGACTTGATCGACGGTCGAAACCTGAGGATGGAGAACTAGATCGTCCGGTCCGCTGATCTTCCTCCAGTAAACCCTCGCCGTCGGAAATCGAGAGCGAGTTGCGCTGGTGGCCATGATGGGAATGGTGGGTCTGTGGGCTGTTCCGTTGCAGATAGGCAAGCAGAACGATATTCAAAAACTGAATCACGTTCAAAACCACAAAGGTATTCAAGAGGTATTGAGCTGCCTTCCCCCCCATTTTTCCATGGGTATCGAGAAGGAGACCTGCAACGGTTTGGAAGAGGGTGTTTCCAGTTTGTTCGAGCTAGAGCATCGTCTTTATCAGGAACGCTGCCCGAAAAGAATATAATTATTACTTACACTTTTGTGGACCCCAAGAGCGGTAGAAATATACTTGGACGGGACAATTCGAGGGACGATGATAGCCAAGAGCACTATAAGGCAGCTTTTAGTAAAGGGAACGAGGTAGACAATGCAAATGCTATCCTTACATGGCGACATCCCATGACCAATGGCATACGAAGTAATAGCTGGTATCGGTGTCTTTGTCACTGTGGGCGGAAGCGACAGCCAAAGATACCCGAGGAAAGTGAGGACAGAGGTGGTACGAAGGATATCGGTCACTACGGACTTCCGTTTGATGTTATCCACCAAGAAGCCGCACTGACGAAACAGGGTTTAGAAATGGGTCAAGTTCGCTGGGCGACAACAGCTTACCAGAGGATATAATACTATCGGTCCGACCAAAAGATAAGAGGCTTGGTTTGCTGCAATCTCTTCAGATAATCCGTAGCGTTTTTCAATGAGGTTCCTGGGGGAGCCTCAGCTTTGAAGTAAACGTAGTAGGATGGGATGGTCTTACGGTGCAAGATGAATAAATGGCACCCAGATCATCCCGCAAAAGATATTCAGACCGACGTAGCTGTAAGGAGGTTAAAACCATGTTCAAACAGAAGGAGGAGCTGAACACTGACGCCCAAAAAGCATCCCCAAGTTTGACGACCTGCCGAATATCGACATGGCGTTTCTTAGCTACTTTCTCCAAGGCCTGAGCTTCTGTTATGTCAATTGGCTCCCTTCGATGCGCCTCTTCTTGGATATCTGGAGCCTCGAGTTCGGCACCAGCCCCATCTACCAGCCACTTGGAGCATGCGATGTAGATGAGGTTAACTACAACGGATAGCCCAGCCAAGGAGGTAGCCACATAGAATGGGGCCCGACCGCCAAAGTGTTTGGTGAGGGGATATGATGTGCTTGCTGCAATAAAAGAAGCCCCTTTCCCAGCCACAAGGCCAAACGCCATTGACACTCCCAGTCCGTGGGACTTGAAAAAGCGGACGATGATAGTCTCCTGAACAACCGAGAGCGGGCTTACCCCGATCCCAAAGACGAAAAGCCCTAGGACCATCAGTCGAACATCGCCCCAGATGTCACCAATCAATAGGATTACTTGTCCTGTCATGTACAGTCAGGAATCGCAAACTATCCGAGAGGGGGCTTGACTGACCTAGAAATATCACTCCGGTCGCCAAAATACTTGTCACCGTCGTCCCTAACCTACTCGCCAGGACGCCGCCGACCAGAGGTGTCCAGGTGCTGTTGAGGGTGTACGCGGCGATCAGCAGACCGAATTCAGCGTGAGATGCCCCAATCTCGCGCTGCATTCGACTCTTTAGAGGGCCTAGAATGTAGTTGGCACTGTTACATAGTTCAAGGACTCAGTTCTGACTGAAAGCGAGGGACAGAGAATACGCACTAATGGCTTCCGATGCTCAAGCTGCATGTGCATATGAGAGCAACGATTCGGATAGAAGCAGCACGTTTCTTCGCCGCCTTCGATCTCAACTCCTCAGAGAGAACGTCCCTGTGCGGGTCTGTCTCTTCGTCCAGGGAAACCCTCTCTTCGTCCAAATCACAGTTTTGCTCTGCGAGGAGATCGTCGCATGCGGCTTGTCGATATTCGGAGTCCCTGGAGTCATTGGCCCCTTCTCCGCTGGTACCTGCGGTCATTTTTTGCTCTCCCGGTGGACGGTGACCGAAAACTAAGAGTTGGGGCTATCTGAGCAGAGGGACGCGTCTTGGGGATGTCAAAGAGGATAGTGGTGGGGAGTTAAGGATGCTCTCCCCATATATTAATAGAACTGCAGAAAACGTAAAGTGGTAGGGAAAGATGAATGGCAGAACAACATAAGGAGCTAGGAATAGGCGCGCGGGTTCCCAGGGACTGCTTTGACGGTGCCTGTCGACCGACCCCGACTTATTGGCGTCATCGTCCGGCCCAGATCCTGCTGACCGTCACTCAGGGGTATTCAAAGGCTTCACTATGCCCACAATCCAGCACCGAAGACGATAAAAACCACTACATACAGTGCGCATTGACAACGCACAGGTTTAAATAAAACGCCGGACCGGTTGTACTTGTAACGCCACAGCATGGTGGAGTCTGTCAGACAAGCCTCGCCTCACTGGAAGAGATCCCTTTGTTGGACACCCGTCGAGTGGCGAATATCCAAAAGCATGTTGCACCCATCGCCAACAAGCACAGTCCGAACACCGACCAACCCAAAGCCTCCACTGTCAGGGCTTGACGACACCTGCAGTCAACTGCGATCAGCGAACAATCATATAAAGTCACAAATGAAGTCATACCGAGAAATGATTGGGTGTCCCGCACAGTTTCCTCCTGTTCTCGTAGCATGCATCACACCACTTGCCACTCCCTGTACAATAATACATATAAGGGATAACCTTTCATTCGGTAGAACATCAGAACGTACCCAAACGATCCCTGTGGCCAAGAGCCAGGCAACAGAACTCGCCACATTCGCCAGGAAGTGAGAAGCGCGGTCAAAGTACCACAGCATGTACGATGCCCCGAATATGATAGTCCACGATGAAATGAAGCAGTATAGTCCAAGCCTGCATACAATCCAAACATGGTCAGCAATAATCTTTGGGGTAAGGGTAAAGGAATTTGTAAACAACTCACAGTGCATGATACCGGTCACTCGGGAACGACTTGGTCTCAATGCCCGCATTAATCAGAAAGGCAGTAAGACCCAGCTCCGCCATGGCACATAAGGTTATTGTGGCAAATAGGAGAGGGTGGTAGTGAGCCTCGATGTAAGGCATCTCTAAATCTTCGTACTGTTCGCCCTCCGTTTTGGATTCGTCGACGTCTTGAAGACGTTGGGTGCCCGGAGAAGTGTTCTGGGTGGTGAGGCGGAGAGGTGACGAAGTTGACGCAGCATAGGGGAGCATAGATATATAGCTTGAGCACGATGCACATCACATTCCCGGCGAGGTATGTGACTAACACCGTGCACATCCGACGCTAGCGTGCCTCGTGGTGAAAACGCGCCAAACTCGACTAGAGCGTTTCACCAACGAAAAGCAGGCGATTCAATGCATGGAAGATCTCCGGTTGAGGCTATCTTATCTTTGAGAATCCAAGAATACTCTTGGAATCCGGGCAGATAGGTCATGCAAAGCTCGAATGAAGATTCTCACTTTTTCATTTAAGAGGTGCCTTGGCCACGAATGGGCAACAGAGTGACCTTGAACCGAAGAATGAAACAACGCCTGGAATCGATTTCATCATGAAGAGAGCGCGGAATCTGTGAGGTATCGATAAGTTAGCTCCAGTTGCAACAAGGATTGATTGGTGGAAGTAAGGAGGGAAAGAGCTGAATGTCACCAGCAGCCGATTCACCCACTGGCTCATACCCGAGAGACACGTGTGTGCAATGAGGCAGATGCTTTTGAACACCTCGTTTTTTGATGAGACAATAATCAACATTTGGGGCGTATGATAGTATACAGAAACAATGAACCTGTGTCTGCTGCAAGCGCTGTCCTCTTGTCGTACCCTGTGATCACAGGGTGGCCACACTGTGTGTGGTCCTCGCAACTGGCGAGGAAACATCTCTTCCGAGATGTAGCTCGTAAGATCTTAAGAGCTAAAAACCAAGCTTTGGTTTTAAAAGCCTTTTGAGGCTTTTCACGGGAGGAGCCAATTCTCAAACAATATTATCTTCCGGGCAGCATGAATGGAGCCAAAGAGCCGTCACTTCGTCCGTTCAAAATTCCAACGCTTTCTTCGCCATTTGGAGGGCCCCATCCTTCGTCTTGTTCCCTGGCTCAAATTCAGTAATTTGGTTCGAGGTAAGTGGTAAAAAAATGCTCACCGCCGATGAATCCGCTAGCATGAACGAAGACGCCTCCGTCAATTCCAGTCAAATTGGACAATTCGTCATCTCTGATCCCCCTCCACGGCTCGGGCAAGGCCTTCCTGCTCTCGAAGCTTTGAGGAGCAACAGGCACCGCTTGAATGCGCCACTGTTTAGCGCCTTCGTCGGGATAGACAATATAGGTTGCGGCCCCTTCCTCGATCCCGTTCCCTGCGTCCTTTTCCAAGTCAAAGAGATGTTCCTAGAAGCAAAGTCTCAGCTGGTACTCCGCGCATACGTTGTAAACCTCCATACCTTCCATGGAACGAACTTCTCGAACAAGAGAATCTTTCCGCTAGAGTCAAAGTTGGCCTTGCTATAGTTGACCAATTCGGTGACGAGGTCGCGAGCAGGAAGCCAGCTCTCGGCATAAAAGTCCAGCTGCTCCGTGAACTCTTTGCCAGTCAAAGCAGATGCCTCTTTGAAACGTTCCTACTTTCCAATCAGCATCGAGATAAGCATCGAAATGCAGCGAAACTCACATCCAGGATCGCGGCGTTGAACTCTTGGTTCCAGCGCGGATTGAGCCTACCAACTCGACTAGACAAGTCAGTCTTGTTGCGGTATCGGGGTTCAACCTCGGTTGGGTACTGCGAGATACCATTATCGATGGCATCGAGTGCTTCGATGAAGTCCTGTCACCGATCATGAGCGATAGGCTACCGCAAGTAGTTCAGACTTCTCTTACCCTGTAGAGCAGCTTGTAGACATAATTGACTTTCTCATCTTCAACAGACACGCCAAGCTTCTTCGCGATGATCTCATGACCGAAATGCCTGGTCATTCATTGGCTGAGCATTCCAGCAAGAAAGCCAAGCTCAAACGCACTTGTATACGAGCCCGGCAGAGCTCAACTTGGTTGTAAACCCAAGGCCTAGAACCTCGCTAAAACCACGCTGGTGGTGGTCGAAACGTTGCTTGGCCGGGTCATAGACAGCGCCAACATCGACAACAATGTCACAGCCGTCCAAAACAGTAGAATCTCTGGTGCGGACGACGTCTGTGGGATGAAACAAGGGGAGTGCCATCAGACATGACTGGCCTCGCTAGGCGGGAATGACGAGCCACGAACCTGCACCGCGGTACGCTTCGGTCTGCTTCAGCAAGAAAACTGCGAGGGCTTCGTCGCAGTGGAAGGTGCCGCTGTGAGTTCCAATGACCTGGCATCCATCTCGAATCAAAGCTGCGAGAAATCCGAGTTTCTGGACATACCTTGCTCATGACTTTTTGTCGCTTAGCTTGGGGTTCGTTTGCAGAGGTGCTCATTCGTCTTCCTGTGACGAAGGTTCTGGAGAAGAGATGAGGAAGATAATAACCCTGTGGTCGAATGAATAGCAGCGCTCGAGGTATCATATCCGGCGATCGCCGCTTCTATTAGGTTCAGGAAGGGCTTTTTGAGCGTCAAAAAGTGCCAGGTGGAAAATTACGTCGTACAAATTTACGTTGCCACAAAGCAGTATTATGCGTTCCATAATAGAGTACAAGCGGAAAACTAGAGATGCAAATGTCTGTGTGATAACGGTATGGCCATGGTTCCAATACTAAATGCCCGACATAAAAAAGATAGGAGGCAAAGGAGGGTCTAGAAAACAGTCCGATGCTGAAAGCAATGTCCTTGTGTCCTGGCTGAACAACTGACTACATGAGAGTGAGGGCACCACCAACTGCGAACGCAACTGCTCCGACCAGAAGTCCGTTCTTTTGAATCGAGCTGGCCGCAGCAATGTAGCTGTCGTCTGGGCCATAAACTTCTCCGCTGTGGCCTGTTGCTCCAGGCAGAGGTGCACCATCAGCGCCTGCTCCTCCTCCGTCGACACCCGTTGGCGCGCTTGATAGAGGCCGTGTCGATGTTGACCTCGTCGTCGTGGCCCCACCTTGCGTTGTTTCTGCTACGACAGACGTAGTTGTGAAGACGCGGGTGGCGTTTCCAGTGCGTGTCTGGCCATTTGAAACGGTCGTAAACTCAGAAACGACGGTCGAGGTTATGACGGTAGTGACTGGTGCCCGGGTTGTCGCTGTACCAGTTGAGTTCCCTGTCTGCGATCCAGTAGTTGAGCCGGAGGGCTGCGTGCCCGAGGAGGTGCGAGTTCCCGAAGTTGTGTCCTAGGGCAGGGTAAGTGTGTGGCTTGTCTCTACGTCGAGTGAATTACCTGGGCTAGGACAGCCAGGGGCAGGAGCAGCAGAACCAACGGAAGACGGGTATACATGGTTGTGGTTAAAAGACAAGGCAGCCTGGGTTACATAAGGGGGCTCATCTTCGGTTCTGGTTGTGATCATCGTGATGGACATGGACTCGCCCTCGCCCTCGCCTATCGAGCCCGCCACCGTCAGCCTAGTCCTCAGCTATATTTCTCCCCTCGACGCTCCGCTGCCGCCCCATCTCATCTCCAAGCCCCTGCTCCAGAGGCACCATTTCTTGGCCGTATCAATAGAAGACCCGGCGGAATATCTCGCATGGCCGTCCCACGACAGCCAAGAGGCAGTCACGCTTCTTCTCGCAGAAGCCCCATTAGAGCATCCTCACGATCTCAGGCTCAAAATCCGCTATTTAGCAGATGCAGAGTCACTCCAGGCCCATGTGTCCCCTATAACGACCGATACCACCACGGACCCCGCATTTCGCCTTATATTCCTTTGGGATCCAATCCACAGCTGGCAGTACCATAACATCGCCCTCATGCCTTTCCCCCGCGACTCCTACCCCACAATCCCTGATGCAATGGCTGCATTCAGATCGCCCCACGATTTCCTAGCCGAGCCCACCTACGCTGTCACCGTCGCCACTCCAGATGACGACGACGATGCCTACTGGAACTCGTATGGACAGGATCCAGAAGACGTCGCCCATGATCCGAGCGCGAATAAAGCGCAGACAGACCTCAACACTGAGGACGCCTACTGGGCTCGCTACTCCTCTGTTCATGGTACGTTTCTCCACACTGTCTTTCATCTTCTTCGACACTGACGCTTCCATTTAACAGGCACGGCCGACTCTACCATCCCATCGCCACTCCCAGTCAAGCGCAACGCTGACGGAACCCAAGTCGCGCAGTCGGAACGCATCTTCATTCCCAGCTCTTCTTTGCGACCCGATCATGATGAAGATGACGAGCCATACAACCCGCTCCAACCGCCCTCCCCAGACGCTCTCTCCCGCAGGCTCGCCCGCCTAGCGGTACGCCCCGAAAGCCCTCCTTTCGAAGATGAGAACTCATCCGAGGATTCCGACGCCCTTCCATCTCCTGATCGAACCCACACGGAGGCGGAATTAGATCAATCTCCCCTCCGCGAATCCGCGCCACCCATCCCAGTGCAAGATCGTGTTGAATCCCAACAGGACATGGTGATAGACCAGCCACAGGCTAACGCTCAGGAAGAGCTAGCCGACGGCGATGCTGCCCTGCAACAATCCATCCAGGGTCTCTACCAGCTGTGGAAGCTGCAACAGCAATCCAAGTCCCAAGACGCCGATAAGGAGTCGTTTTTGACTCTGGTCCGCCGGGCTATCGAACTGCCGTCGTAGATTGGACTGCGGGGCGACGGGCAAACATCATCCCGGATACCCGCTCATAGTACACACCGGCGGCCCTGGTTCCCCGCACCCCCGGAAAACGATAGATCWTGACTAGAAGTCAGGGTTGGGCGCTGACCGAGACGGTTCCCGACRTTACGGCTCCTTTCTGATCAAAGAAACATTCGCAAAGTAACAGCATCGATGTATTTCTATACAATAAATAACAACATCACAACAACGACAAGCGTGTTACAGCTGCAAAAGCAGAATCAGTGTCAGTCAACCAACAAAGAATGTGACCAGGAAAGAGCTCGGGTAAGACGGCCGCGCTGCGGCTCAACGTTGTCGTTAGCTTCGCGCTGCGCAGCACTGAACGGGTATGTAGGTGAAAGCTGGCACGGCACGCCTTACGACGAAGGCCGAATCGCGATGTTGGCCATTCCAAGCATCGCATAGTTGAACTGGTTCAGCACTCCAGTTGGAATGGTTGGGGTGCTTGAGGGCTCAGCGGTTGAACTGGCAGTGGTACCAGTTGACGCGGACGAGCTCTGGGAGGTGGTGGTGGAGGACGAAGTTGTAACAGCAGTGCTGCTAATAGAAGTTGAGGTAGAAACACGAGTGCTTGAGGGTGTCCTACTAGTCGTGCTGGGGGTTGGCGTAGGTCTGGGAGTCGTAGAGGGCTTGGGGGGATCTGCTGCAGAACCGCCAAATGTCCAGGTTCCGTGCAAGGTCCCAACCCTCTCGTGGTCCATTTCCCAATGTTGGAACAGACCGACGCTAAAGTCGAGGTTGCCGTGGGGGCACCCGAGGCACTAATTGAAGGAGGAATGTGAGCATTTCATCGGGGAGTTTGTAGCTTCAGACTGACTCTGTCCACGACGGTAGCTGTGGCTGTTTTACCGTTGATTGTGATGGTCACAGGTTTCCCGCAGTGAGAACCACCATCCCATTGCTGCAACGAACGCTCAGAACGTGGAATGGTGAGAAGTAGGTTCTGCACATACAGGAGTGTTCATTGCAACGATCTGAGTTCATGTTAGACTAAAGAGATGTCTCCAAGCTCAGTATTGCAACTCACGTAGTCGCTGGCCACATTGCGTCCACCACAGGCACCCCTTAGTTAAAGATGAGCTACCGAGTAAGAGATTCGGCAAGATATGTCAACGCACAAGCCTGTTACGAACCAGGTGAACTCCCCGGACTCCCTCTTCGTTAGAGTCTGAGAGGAGTTCACATCTCGAATGGCAGCATCGAGCCTAGAATGGCGATGCTTCAAGTTCATAGGTCCACCATGGACAAGGGCGTTAGGTGTGGCTTGGACGGGGACAGCATTGAAAAGGAGTGTGGTAGCAAAAAGAGCGACGATGGCAGACGCGACGGAAGGGAAAGAGGGCATTTTGCCCAGGTTGACGAGAAAACAAGAAGAGAGAGAGAAGCTAAACAACGAATTCGACGCCAGCAAATTTGAGAGTTCCCTGCCGTAATATCAAGGGCGCATTCCGCCGTTCTTAAAATAGAGCACACGCTACCCGATGCGGAAGCATTATATACAATGGGTACAAGAAAGCAGCTATATACATTACAGAGCAACGCTAGCAAGAAGTTAGATCTACGGATTATACATTAGAGATGAGGGGTATTGGATATGAGCAGCGTACGGGGATTGTGATTACCACAATCTAAGCATTTTCTTCATCTTGTTCATCAGATTCTTCATCTTCCTCATTCCCGTTCTCCGCATTCTCCGCATCCTCGTCGTCACCATCTTGTTCGCTTGAGCCCTCAGCATCGAGGTCGCGCACTGGCAGAGGTGGTTGGTTGGGGAGCCTCTGCGCTCAATCGTAAGAAACATAACCAGGAACTCGAGGCTTGGCGCACTCACCTTGAAAGCGTATTTACAAACAAGGTAGCCTTTCGGATTGTTGCCGTTTTCTATCCATGCCTGGTAGAAGTAAACCAGGATTAGGCCGTGTCATTTTAAGGAAACTCAGAGCCAACGAACCTGCTCCACGACATACAGTCCGTCATACCGATACCCTTCGCTTGGGGCGTACTTGGACTTGAGCTTATAGCCTCTGATCACCCGGACCGGTTTATGGGTTTCAGAGGACCTCTGAGGCGGTGATTAGGATATGAGAGATTTCGAGAAATGGAATCACAGTACCTTAAGCATCTTGTTGAACTGCGGTCATACCGTTACAGTCAGCACAAGCTGCAAGTGAAAGGTTGAATCGACTTACAGTGTTCTCGAACGTCTGGTCAGAGCTTTGAGGCGCTGTACGCAGCTGAAAATAGTTTAATATCAGTTGCTGCACGAAGAACGGAGGACGTACATTCTTGGGGTTGGTCTTTGTGCCCTTGAGATCGCGACCACCTTGCAATCCTCGTCAGGCTGATAACCAAAAGTGCGGTTCACAGAATGTACATACCAGAACCCGTGTAGGTGCTGCACAGAATTAAACCGTCAGTATGGAGCCTCAAGGAGAGAAAGATTTAGAAAACGCACAAAGCGTATCCCAGATCCACGTCGTCGTCGTAACCACCACTCAAAGCCACACTGTAGGCACCATCCTTGCCACCGGAGATACCTCCCACCAATGGCCTGTCCAAAAAAGTTATGACGAGCGATAAAGTGAAATGCGGACTGCATACGCGTGAATGGCATCGATACTGCAGCCTTGTCGTTTCTCCCACCACGTCCCAACTGCAACTCCAGGGATGGAGCCGTAGACCTTCCTGTAGAAAAAGAAAGGGTTATTGCATATACACGCGTAGTTTTGCAGATTAGCACATACGGGCTGTGTTTCCTCTTGTCCCCCGCCTCGCTCCCCAACGGACCCATACCATCGCGTACCTTCTTGGAAGAAAGGGTAACAACCTGCGACCTCTGAATCTCTCCCTTATAGTCAACCTTCTTCCCAGCAGTTCTCGAGCTTCGTCTTACACCTTCTTCCGGTGCTTCAGTCTTCTTGACTTTGGCCGCTGGCTCCTCCGAGTCGTTGGGCTCCCCATCCCTTTGGCTGGGTTCAACCTCTTCTGCTTTTCGTTTCTTGTTATTGGTCGCTGCCTTCTTTCGTGGCTTCTCTTTCGGCTCGATGAGCGGAGTGTCTAGACCTAGTTTTTGTAGCAGTGCTTTGTTCTGAAAAGTCGTGGCCCATAGACGTCAACGAAGCTGAACTTCAGAAACACCAGCGGAGAGCAAACGAACCCTTTCTATGTTTGCCTGTTTGATGCGTTCATATTCAGAGAGCACCATTTTATGAAGACAGAAGGCTAGAGTTCGAATGCCACGAGCGTTGGGACAAAGTATGCAGACGCGATTGGAGGAAGAACGATCAGTCAAGCGCCAGCAGGACCGCACGTGAGTTAGGCGTGATCGCGTGTCAATGCTTAATCGCGAAACGGTAAGGCTCCTTCGAAGCTCCGAGTTTCTGTTCTGAGGCTAACTCGGCATGTTCTAAACCACTAGTTGTAATTGTGTCCACGAGAGAACAAAGATACAGTCCCAATCTACCTGATAACCAAACTTTCCGATGTACAATTAGGGGAATGATCGAACGGCAACTAGAATTCGGGTATACTTAGTCTGAAAGTGTTGTAGACCCGCATTCGCCAGAAAACAGGAGTGGTCTAAGTGATCTTCTTCAACTGTAATGGGAAAATATAGTCAGCGACACGAAAGGAGAAAAATTGGACAGTACACACCCTCTCGGTATTCCTGAAGAGACGGTTGTCAAGACCACCAGCCTTGCCATCGATGCGCTCAATACGGGTATTCTGGGAGTCAAGCTCTTGACCCATCGTCATTCCCAGAGATTTGAGACGCTTCACAGCATCACCAATTTCATCCAAATTGTCATCCAATTCGTCTTCAAGCTCGTCATCTGAGGCGGACTTTTCGAACTGGAAACGCTTGCGCTGCTCCTTCCTGGATGACTGCTGTTCAGCAGTGCGGAAGCGACCACTTCCACCGGTAAGTCCTTCCGAGTCGTAAGCGGTAGCCTTGCCGAGACGATTCTGGGATTCTCGAATATCCATCATCGCCTTCTCGCGCTCGTCCCGTTCCTCATCGTACCGAGATTGAACCTTTGCCTCTTGTGCCGCGCGTTTGCCGTCCTTGTTCCAGGTAATAACAGGCCTGAAGATGGACTTGTTCAATTGCTTGAGTTCATCAGTCTTGTCTTCTGCACGCTGTGCATGTCCCTTGGAGACGTCGAGATGACGTTCGGTGTTGGCAAGTTTCTCTGTTCAGCGATGAGTATAACTAGATCGACAATACATCAATAGCGAAGGAACGCACCGGACTGGTCCCCAAGTCGTGAGAGAGTATTGCGAGCGGTCTCCTCCGCCTCTCTCGCCATGCGGAGGGCATTCCTCGTAGAGTTCACACTTTCTTGTTTGACGAATCGTGTTTGAGTCTTGATCCCTTCAACATCGTCCTCTGTCTCCTGCCCAGGAGGGTTTCCGGAAGAGATGTCAGGCCCATCAAAGAACCTGCCAGACCCTCCTGATTTCTGGGGATTGTACCCTGAGAGCAGCTCATTGCGATCACGTTCCGCCTCGCCGCCTCCTCGTGAGTAAGAGTCCCCAATGCCTCTGTTCCTGTTGTATCTGTCACCAAACGAGTTGCTGTCTAGCTGGGGCTCAGCTACACGTCCTCCACCCCGAGCAGAGTACTCGTAGGCAACACTGTCATTGCGACCGCCATCCCAGCTGGGGGCGTATGGCTGTGTCTGAGGGGCATACCGAGGTTGTGAAGAGGGCGGTGGGTTTGAAGAAGGTTGTTGAACTGGTGGAATGGCGTTGGCATCTTTCTTCTTGAACCAACTCATAGTGACTGGCTGGTGGTGGTTGAGTTGTGAGGAGAATTGAGGGTTGATCGACACGCTGTGCGCCCACTAATTACTTTATACCATGATCGCACGTGACGGATGGACAGCTTCACGATTGAGTGCGCAGCGGCAGTACTACTACTACCTGCGAGGATTACACTGCCTACAGAGAGCGCCGTAACAGACGGTAGACCGAAAGCTCCGGGAGAGGGACAACGAATGACCATAATCAGTAAAGAGGCTACCTAAAGACTATGACCGTTTTGTACGCTTGGACTTGAGATCCTTCGCTGCTTTCCCGACCACTGTAACACCTTTGCCATGCTTAACGAGGCTTTCCAGAGCAGCCTGCTTCTGCTTTTTGACACTGCCCCTCGATTTCGCAGCCTTGTCAACGGTCTTTTCAAGCAGATCTCGCTGCTTTCGTTTGGCCTTCCTTTCTTTTGCACGGACTGTCCGCTTCTCGCCTGGTGTAAGTTCTGTTCGGGCTCGCGGTTGGGAGTTTTCTGCGGAAAATATCTCCTCAGGTGCGAGCATCGACGTTGCGGATTTGGTAGTTGGCAAGGCAGATTCCATCGACGCCGTTGAAACATTCGAAACCGTCGATATCAAAGATTTGGGCTAATTCAGTTTCTGTGAGCAATACGCTGTGAAGAAATCGTGGATAATAAACGAACCTGCTTGGGAACAAAGTGTGCGTTACTCAAGGCGTCAAGTTTAGCGCATATTTTTTCCCACTGAGCCTCGATTTCTTCATGCTCCTTCTTGAGTTTACCGTCACGGTCGTCCAGAACAGGTCCGCCATCCTGAGTAGCCATGTATTCGTTCTCGTAAATCTGTGCCAAAGACTGGGTAGACTTGGTATCCTTCAATTCGAGGAGTCGAGAGGGCAAAAAGGGTTTATCATCCACCGGACGTATGCGGATAACGTCGTCGAACCGGTTTTCAAGTATTCGGGACTTAATGAGCTCTTCCAAGGAGTGCACCACTTCTTCTGTGATCACAGGCGTTGGTTTCATGACCCTTTCAAATTCCAAGTCTTCCTCCAGCAGGGAATTTTGAGGTCGTGTCCGAGCATCTGCTTCTCCCATGAGGGTCCAGTTCTTTTTTGAAACATTTTCTTGCTCGAGATCACTAATTTGATCCTTCAGTGCAGCCATTCGTTTTTCATGTGTTGTCATGTCTGTATGGGTTAAGAATGAGTAGAGTATGAGGAACCTGGAGAGAATTGGACAGACCCTTTTGGGTATCATCCTCTTCGTCGGCGAATAGATCGTCCTTGATCCTCTCCATAGTTTCACGTCCGTCGTAAGCGTCAGAGGCATCTGAATATTCTTCACCCTCTGACTGCATGTCAGAATCTTCGCCGTCCTCGTCAGATTGTTCGTCGTCATCGGATTCGGTCTCGTCCTCAGAAATGAACTCTCCATGGCCGTCCTCCTCTTCCTGAAGTGACCTTCCCTTCCCAGCACGCTTGATCTGTTTCACCTTGACCTCGTCATGGAAGCGTACTCGGGAGGAGTCGTCCTTTGAGCTCTTCTGCTGCTTCACAGGCGGCTTTCTAGGTGCCTCGAAAAAGTCACGATAAAACAATTCTAGGGGAAACCCGTTAATGAGAGAATCAAGTACGCAGATATGACCCTACCTTTAGCCTGGTCGTCCTCTTCACCGTCGGCAGAATTCTCCACTGGTGCAAATAAGTCGACAGAGTCAGGCTCGTCGTCCGAATCGTCTTCGTCTGCGAGGTGCCCTCTAGAACTGGATCGTGCTTCTGCTTGCTCGATCTCCGCTTTGAAAGACGAGAGATCGAAGAAACCGTCATCCAACTCAGAGGTAACGCCTCTTTTCCTCTTCCGAGGAACGGTTCGAACAAGGGTTCCCTCTTCACTCATATTTTCGTCTGAGTCTCCATCTTCCGAATGGCTATTGTCTTCGTCTGATGACCCATCGTCCAAATCCATAACGCCCTCCTCCTCTCCGCTTCCGAAGCCATGGAAGTCCCCTTCTTCGTCGCTCTCGTCGTCGGAACTGTCGTCCATGCTGCCTTCTTCCTCTTCTTCATATGAGTCTTCATCTTCGTCGAAAGAGTCTTCTTCTTCTTCCAATGCACGCACGAGTTCCGCCCTGTCTAGCGCCTCCGCGTCCTCGTCTTCTGGCAACTCGCCCTCGAGGACTACCTCCAGAACTTCGCACATGTGCTTTGTTCGAATATCTAGCTGCGCCCATATCTGGTCTTCGTCAAGATTTTCGGTAAACAGAGACGTCAGAGGAGTCTGCTTGAAAAGGGACTTGGACGGGGGAGGTACGGCTGGTCGGGCTGCCGCTTGGCGGGTCTGCGCCCTAGTCTGAGGAGCCTGAGAGGGTGTTATGGAGGATATGAGTTCGTTGACATGCTTCAAGGAAGATTCCTCAGATTTTAGGGCTATATCTGTGTCAGTGTGTGGAATGGAAGGTTTGGAACGGACATACAAAGGTCGAATATGAATTTTGCGGCATCAAGGGCAAAATTTTGGATTTCCTGGCTCCCGGATGCAAGTTTTTCGGGGCATTCCACGGCCTTTGAAAGAGCCGAAAGCTGAGGTACGGTTGGCAAACCGATCTCTGAGGCCATAGGGAGTACAGGTAGACTTGAACGGTATCGAAATTTCTTGAGAGGTGCCGATTGGGTGCCGGGTGTATTGGTTTGTTTGTCAGAGTCGCGTTCGGTCGCGTGCTTCGCGTCCGGGACTACAAGGTTGGTCCAGGGTCAATCCCGCTCCAACGTGAACCACGATGTCAGACGTCGAAAGACCCTCGTAACCACACCACTCGAATACAACAGGCATCCGCTAGTCCCCAAGCGAATTGATACCCTCCATTTCTCGAGATCAAGCCAAGGGCCAAAACAAAGGCTTTAGGCTCATATTGTGACGTAAAGAACAGCCCTCGCAACCAGGCATTGTTCTTTTGTTCGCCCACTGTTCTCTGTATTGCCCGAACAGACCCTATTTCTGCATATATATAACCGCGCTATTTGCTATCATGAGTCTCCATCGCTTGATTGCGTCCATTTTCCTTCTTTCTATTCCATTTCTTGCATTTCTTGGGCCGCCAGTCGTGCTCTTCTATTCTTCTCAACGACCAACTCACTTGCACGCTCTCTTTCCACGCTTGACGCAACTTAACGATTCGTACTCATCATGGTGGCCGGACTCGCTAGAACGATTACTCTCTATCTTGCCCCTGCACTAGCCCTCACGGCGACGATCCTTTCCTTGTTGGCCTTTCTAGCTCCGGCAATCGCTTTGCCGGGTCAAGTAGCTCTCCTAGCCGTCACCCCCTCGACTGTACTGTCGCAGCCTGGGCCAAGTCAAGTAGTTGATGGTCCTAGTGTTTTCCTCGGAATTTTGGGTGAGCTCTATCTTGGGGTCTTTATTGGCACGCGGTACACTCATCCGAGTCTATGCTAGGATCATGTGCTCGCCCAAACAATGCTGCGCCGCTCAATTGCACCTCGCCTAGTCTGACCTCCCCATACGGTACATATGCCTGATTCATGTCTTTTTCGATGTCCATCTCATCTTGTGAATTGCAGATCTCACCGTCCTTCCAAAGAATGCCCCTGGACTGCTCCTCACCGCTCCATCGATGGCTGTACCCGCCTTTATTTCCATTTCTTTGGCCTTCTCTGTCATGTTTTTCTTCAGCTTCACTCTTATCACATTCCGAGAGAAGTTTCCCGGAAAGTTTGGCGCAGTCTTTTCGCAACCAGCAGTCCAAAGGTCTTCTGCATTGCTTGGCTTCTTTAGCTTCATGATCGGTAAGGATGGGCGTAGTTAACTCGTTTTCAGGTGCAGGACTAATATAGGATTCAGGTTTGACGAATTTGTTGATCCTCCACATCTGGTTCAGCAAGTCCATCCGAGATTTCAACGCTATGATCCTGGCACAGGACGCTCAACGTCCCATGCTGATTGCGGAGATCGGTAATGCCTTCACAAGTAAGTCTTCTCCCTTTTACGAGGTCCCATCAACTGATGTGATGCAGTGGGATGGGTTGCGTACTCATTCTTGGCGGTTCCTATCGTTATTTCGTTGACGAAGTTGAATGTCAAAACCACGGCTTAGAATACACCTGAAGCCTCGTGGAGCATGTGAACACTCTAGATTAATTACACCACTAATATTGTTTTCTATACGAAGTCTTTCTGGCAATGTTAATCGAAACTCCCGAGAAGTGGCAACGCCGGCATAAAGTCGGATTTAGGTGTAACGGTACTCACCCTGTTCTCCTCGTTCTGTGGTTTCGAATCAGTTTTGAGTTGCTTCGTAGATTCGGTATGGCAAGGCTCAGCTTGTCGATAGACGAGGTGAGATGTCGTATGGGGGCCGAACAGCAAACATTAATACTTTGCATTAGTCGTGAAGTTAAATTGGCTTTGCGTCTTCATAGAGGCTCTTCGATTGATGCTTCGGAAGCTTGATACCCCACTGGTTGGACTACCAGGCTGCAACGATTCTCACAACTCGCCTGCCAGCCTCTTGGCGAAGTCATTTAAATCCCTTTTGGGTCAGTCAAGAAAGGAATCTTTCGACCTTCCCCCGGACTGACCACGTATGCGCCTCTCGAGTCTCACGCGCTAAAGAAGTTCACCCCAAAACGAACTCCCTTCGCCAAATAAGAGACTCGAGTTGCAGAGCAAAGCCTTATCACCATGGGTTTCTATCGCACCCCCACACTCCTTTTCTTTTTACTTCTCGCGACGCTCAGCGTATTTCCTTTTACACCAAAGGGTTTGGAGTCAGCCTCTGGCTCACTGCACTTTGTGTCAGCCGAGACGAATATCCCCCACTCTCACTTGTCATCCACTCATTTAACTCGCTCGAAGTTTCATAGGAGGCCTCTCGGCCTTCTCAATCGCGCCCCGACAAACGACTCAAGGGACATCACAATCATTTACGAGAGGAGGGTATCCTCTATTGTCAATGAACTCGGAACCATATCGAATATTGCTGCTTGGTACGCATTCTAGAACCATACAGTTTGCGGTGACTGCCTAACATCGTTTATCGCACAGGTTGAGGGATCTTGACGGGAATGGCAAATGGCCCGACTCCCAGGTTAACTACACCACGGGGTGTGAAGCTCGCCGTGCTAATTGGCCGGCTCAGACGCACTGGCAGCGCATTTGTGCGTCTTTTGAGCGCTTCATTTCCAAAAATAGCCAAGTCTGACGATCATCTACTATTTTGCAGTGGTCATGGCTGGTGCATGGCGTGGAGGCGTTAACAGGCCCAACGCTGCCCAATGGGTTAACAGCACCCAGCTCAGAAGTGCGACAAGCCGCGCTATGGCTTATTGGTTCTCGCGAGATATGGGGAACAATACTGCTTGTCTCGATCGTGGTGGCACCCCCGCCTGCCCTTGCGAAAACCCCGGCAATACCCTATGGTGAGTTCAAGGTACTGGATTTTCTGAATTTGAATGTGTCCACTCACTACGCCACTTCAATTCAAGGAACACAAACTGGTTCTCAAACGTACGTTCTGCTTTCCTCGTACCCTAGCGTTAATTCAGATCATGGTTCTTCTCTAGATTATCCTCATACCAGAGCTCGTCAGCCAATCGTGCCTTCTGCTCAATAACACCCTCACCGCCACCGAAACGGGCTACTGCACCAGAATCACGGCGCGCACTTACGCACTGTCCGATACCAATATCAACGGTGTCGGGTACCTGACGGGAGCCAATACGCTTGATGTGGGCAAAATCAGCACAGATGGGGCTTTACTCGCCAACAATCCGACCATGCTGGCTGACGCATACCGCCGGATCCACAACGAACTTACAATCAGAAACGATATCAAAGCGGATGGGATACGGGCAGATGGGTCCTTCGGTACGTGACTGACGACTCGGTATCAAAGCAAGAACTGAAGAAGTATTGATTCACCAAACGTTCACAGGTCAGCATGGCGGGGTCCTTTACAACGGAAATTACGGTGAGAAAAGATGTTTTGCGCTATGTTCATAAGGCTAACGGTCCTCATTTATTTGATCAGGGAAAGACTAGTGAGTGAAATACATTCACAATTGTGAAGTCCTTACGACCTTCTCAATATTGCGAAAGCTCCAATGCCGTTTTGGATTTGGAGATAGCGGCCGCAGGAACCCAGTTTGCAGCAGGATCAGACTCTCGTCATGCACTTGAGACCTTGTTCGACGGTCACAAGTGGATGATTTACGCCAACTCGCTTACACAGGTTCTACACTTCGACATTGTGCGTATGCTCATCTTCCATGGGCAATAAACGCACACTGACAGTTCTCAAGTCAACCATCGGCAGGATGATCACCTTTCCGGTAGTGGATAATCAGTGAGAGCGCTGCCTCTCGTAATCTCTTACTCGCCTAATTTTCTCTCCATCAGGGCCAGCGGAAGCATCCAGATAAATTTGACGACGGTTTTGGAACTTGGCCGTTTATGGGCATCCGATATCCTAACTCGGTTCGCGACGGACCTGCTTCCCACTTCCACCTCCGCTAATTCAGGAAATCTGATCGGAAACAAGTTCTTCTACACCAATGACTATATGGTTAGCGGTGCTATTCTCACTGGAAAAATCAAGCATACTGACTTCAGCCAGGTGCATCGAGGGCCGAAATATGTCTCGACGTTGAGAATGTACTCGAAACGTACATCTAACACGGAGTGCGTCAACACACAAAATGTAAGCCATCTTCAGCATTCATTTGAGCCTCGGAGCTCATTATGAACGATCATTAGCCTCTCGGTTTCCACCTTTCCGACGGTACTCTTTACACCTATCTGCAAGGAGACGAATACGAGGACATATCGGCCGCATGGGACTGGGACCTCATTCCTGGCACAACCACCGACTACAAAAACACACCACTCAACTGCAGTGGAGTCTCCTTCAGCGGGGCTGAAACCTTCGTTGGGGGTCTATCCGATGGGAAATCCGGTATCGCAGCCATGCGCTATACAAACCCGTCCACAGGTGCGCTGCAGTGGCAGAAGACCTGGTTTTTCCTCGAGTCAGGCGTTCAGCATGTCATGATCAACATCCTCGCCTCCAAATCCAAGGCGCCAGTATACTCCGTCCTCGACCAGAAACGCCGGTCAGGTCGAACATTGATTGACGGTGTCCCAGCCAGCAACAGCGGATCTGCGACATTCACCAATCCAAAGTCGATCTGGCATGCGAATGTCGGTTACTCCTTCCTCAACAAATCCGTCGCCCTTAGCCTGAAGTCAGGAATCCATGCAGGGGACTGGTCAACAATCGGTACCTCGACGCAATCGCCGGTAGAAGTCGACCTGTGGACAGCCTGGCTAGAACACAAGAATATTTCGTCGCCAGCGGAATATGCAATCTGGCCTGGCATCACATACGAGGAATTCGTGCAAAGAGCTAGTCAAACACCGGTGCAGACGTTTGCAAACAGTGCGAGTGCTTCAACCATCTACGACCGCCAACAAAACCGAGTAATGCTGGTTCTGTGGAAGCAGGATAGTTCGGTCATCGTCCAAACTTCCCAAACCATGGCACCATTAACGATTTCATCTAATGTTGCCTGTGCAATGACAGTGTCTCTGAGCGATGGCACAATATTTGCTTCAGACCCATCCCAGAGTCATAGCAGTGCCAGTCTCACATTCGCGTTTGGTGCGGGCCAACTCCCTGCATTTTGGATAGGAAACCGAACCAAGACTCTGACCTTGCGATTCCCCAAGGACGGACAAGCAGGGAATAGCGTTACAGCACACTTGTGATATATACCATAGCATTTGCACAATCCATGGATTTCTGCGGGCAATGATCGTGTCATTGAGAACATCAACGTCGTAGCATAGGAAATACAGAGGAAAAGTTTAGAATGCTTCGGCCGACTCGGGTTGCTGCTGGTAGCCCTGGTCTTGGGGAGGAGCGTACTCCTCGCCAGCGGGGGCAGCAGGAGGAACGGCAACAGGTTCCCTTTGTTCGGAAAGAGGCTCGGTGACGATCTTGTCGGGGGAGGGGTCGGTGATGGCAACGGAATCGGGGAGGGGCTTGGTGGGGCCAGTTGCACCAGATGGATCGAATCCCTTCATTCTGCAGCGCGATTAACAAGGGAACCAACAAATAGACAAATTATTCTTACATCTTGACCTTGATACCGAGCACACCCTGACGGAGAAGGACGTGACGAACCGCGTAGTCAACGAAGTCGCGGGCGGGTTGACCGGAGTGGATCATGAAGCCATCGGTGAACTTCATCGACTTGGCACGAGCAGCACGGAGCTTGCCAGAGACAACGACTTCGCAACCCTTGGCGCCAGACTCCATAACGAAACGGAGGACACCATAGCAAGCACTATGATTCGACTATCAGCTTCGGTACCGAGATAAGGCCAAACCTAACTACTCACCGACGAACAGCAAGACCACCAAGCAACTTGTATCGCAAGCTCTCGCACTGTGCGATAGCAGAAAGACCACGGTATTGAACCTTTTCAGCGTAGAGTTCGAGGGAGTTTTCGGGGAATTTGAATCGTTTTTGGACGAGGGCGGTAAGTTCGCGAATGCGACGGCCCTTCTCACCGAGGACCTCCTGGGTGTGGGTGGCCCTGATGATGATCTAAACTGCGCTTCAACACGGGATCTTGGACTTGGGACGGACTTCAATGTACCTCAGTGCGAGCGTGGGTCACTCGGACATCACAACCAGAGTAGCCTTCCTCGGCCAGTTCGCGCATGAAGAACTCGTTGAGTTCAGCACGGAAGACACCATCGGCGACAAACTTTCGCTTCTTGCTAATTTGGCTGGCCATTTTGAGGAGCTGGAATCTAGGAGGTCAATAAGACGTTCGTGGAGAGCTCGTCGTCGAGATAATCACCTTTGCTGGAGAACGTGCCGATAGTATTGCCCGAAATGAGAAGTCGGTGGCTTGATCAGCTGCATAGTTATCTCGCTAGATGCCGATGCCGAGAGTCACATGACCCCTCGCGGATGTATAAAATTTTCGCGTTCCGCGGCTTGGGAAGGAACTTATCGGTGCGACGTACAAGGTGAGCAGCAATTCTTTTTACTTTCTCAATGAAGAGTGTTGTTATTACGACCCATTGGCACCTCTTAGTCGAACTGTGTCTCTGTACTTGTACAGACGATTCATTGACATGAATGACCTTCTGAGAATCCTCTTCTCGGCCTCCGTCAAGCAACATGCTAATCCTTTCTATTCAGGTGTACCAATAAAGCTTTTTTTAACTTGTTTAATGTACTCTCCCTCGTCAATGACATCCATTGTTACCTTACATCTCTGCAAATGGTACCTTTGAACGAAACCTTTCTAGCGACCTCCTCGAAAGCTCTCACCCAGGTCCTTGGCTTGAACACAGAGGACGCGGCTGCCTCTCCGTCGCCAGTCTGCTGCCAGTGTCCTAGACAACGTCGTACTTTCCCTGTGAAGGATACGTGTGGAAAACATCGACCGCAAACAAGACGTCGAATACTCTCCCGTACATGCTGGCATTGCCCAATATCTTTCCCTCCATGAAGACTCGTATTATCCAGTTTCGTCTCATATTGCATCATTTCTCATCGTCTACATGAAGCGCGAATTTCTACAGGTACGGCGTAAATCATTATCAAGACAGACAGACACAGCCATGGCAAACACAGGAGGGGAACAGACATATGTAGTTAACCAGGAAAAGAGAGAATCCGAGAGGTATTAGGTGAGAGGACAAAGGGAGAAGGGAAAAGGGGGGATAAGTACTACCGACGATATGTACAGTCAATTCCAGAAGAAAACCAGCAGATAATCATAGAAGTAAGAAACAGGAACAGGAAGTTAATAAAATAGTCCCATGGATTATAGAGGGAGAAAGGAGAGAAAGATCTATATGTCTATAGCTCAACCGGTTGCAAGGATAAGGGCAAGTAAAACATAGAGGAAAGTTCCAGGACGGTAGGTAGACTTGCGGGACAACAAGAAACCCTCAACAAGGTTAGTAAGCCCAAAGTGAGAAAGGAACAAAAAGAAACGACGATGTGGGCAAGAAACAAGGGTGTATTATAGGGGCCACGAAATGGGAGAGCCTACCACTCGAAGGGCTCTTCCTCATCACTGACATCCAGCCAAGGGTGATCGACCATGTCGCGAGCGTTGACCCTATCACGGAAATCGACGGCCAGCATGGGCTCCAAGAAATCACAGAGAACACCGGCACCTTCTTCCGAATAGAGGTATTTCTCGACCATGACGCGCTTCAATGGCCAGGGCTTGAGTGTTCTGATATATCGGAGAGCGCCTGATATTGGGGAGAGTTTGGATGAGCGAAACAGTAAACGGCAATCGTGAAACAATTAACTCACCGTTGTGATCAAACAGCTCACGACTGTACTTGCCGCCCATCTTCACCTCAAGAGGGAAATCACCGAGAAGTTCGATGATTTGCGCCATATGGTCATCGTCTTTGGTGAACAGCTCGCCCTGACCTTGAGGGTCGAATAGGTATTCGGCAGTCAGCAGTTCGAAGACCTAACATCCATACATGAGCATCTTCGCATTGATTTGAAATCCAGAAAGAAAAGTAACGTACGACGCATGCAACGCTCCATACATCAGCCCGGGCATCCCAATCTCGGCGACCGACGATGGCCTCTGGTGCACGGTACTGTCGTGTCTGGATGTCCTCGGTATAGTGCTTCTTGGTTGGAGTGGCATTACCCAAGTCAGCAATCTTGACGGATATAGGAGGTTGTTGGCTCAGGGCTGGGGAGAGACCGATATCCAGGGGGGTCGTCCTTTGCCCCACGGAGGGGAAAGAAGATGAAGGAAGAGTTTCTGTGACAGGGCTGGAAGGTGGAGGAGGGGGGCTAATTGGGGGATAGGTGGCCGTAGGGTGGGAAACGGTGGAGAGTGGGGAATTAGAGGGAATGGACTGGTGAGTACTACTATTATGGATACATCGCGGATGATTGATGGAACATGAAGTTAGTGAAGAGACTTGATGAGAGTGCATGTGAGCTGAAAGTTGGGAAATGCGTTGTGGAGGTGACTTTCGCGAAACGTTACTGTCTGCGAGAGGGGACGGGGTCTTAAGATTGGAGCGAAGGGGGGCAGTTTGAGTGAGGAGAGACACTTGGGGAGGAATAGGGAGGACAGATTTCGCATCGTTGGGAGAATCGCTGATGACTTCATTTAAAAGTTTGCTGACGTTATTCACAGGGGGTGTCGCTTTGCCATTCTCTGGGGCAACGAAAGGTGTCCCAGTTGGAGAAGGTCGGAGAGTAGCCGTCGCTGACGAGCTCTCGGAGATTGAAGAAGTACCGGAGGGAACTGCGCTATCGCTGTCCACGACATTGACGTTACTGACCGATAATATGTTCGCTCCTTGACTGTCGGAACCTACAACTGCGCTGACAAGGACTGCAGGTGCTGGCGCAGCTGTTCCAGGATCCAGCCAGTTGGCAGGAACACCGGATTGAGATCTATTATGCCCCCGAGCATTTGATGATCTTGGTTTGCTTCCCTTGAGTGGACTGGCTTTGGACTTGTAGGACGATGAAAACGAGGATGAAAGTTTGTCGTTCCAGGAAGTAGAGGCAGGAGGACTGGTTTTCCAGGAGTTGGAAAGCGCTGCACTCAATTCAGCCTCGAGATCACCTTCAATCTTCTTATTCGGTACGGGTAGCAACTGAGTGCCCTTGCCGTCAGTCACCGCCATAAGTGCCATCGGATTCATGAATCCAGCTACGGCCCCTGTCATTGACTGGGAAAGTGAAGTTGGAGGAGTGCTGATAATACTGCTCGAACCACCAGTGGTGGAGCCTACAACGGAGGATATGGAGGATGATGACGAGGATGTTGACGGCGCCGAGTTCCGCTGCCCATCAGACTGAGGGGCAACAGGAGTTGGTGCAATCACAGGTTTGGACGCAATTGGATGTGGGACTGGGAATGAGGCCGAAAGACAGCTGGGAATCTTGGGAATGCTGGAAGATGGTATTGAGCCTCCCACAAAACTCGTGTTTGGCGGGAGACTTGCGCCGTTCTTGATGTTCTTAGCCAGGCTGGCAGGGGCAACATAGCTACTACAGGGGCTATTGGTGCCGCTACCAGAATCAGGGGCACGGCTCATTGTGACGCTGGAATTGCCCATTGCACTTCTCGTAGCACTGCGCCCTGGACTTGACAGGGGCTGGGAATCGAATATTTGGACCTGACGGCGCGCACGTTGCTGATTGTAAGGAATGGTAACACCAGCTCGCGACTTGGTTGGCAGTGGTACACCAACACGTCGGGACGTCGGGGTGGGTGACTGAGACAACTCGTTCTTGATATGCACTTCAATATCTGGGATAGAAATTACTAAACGGGGATTAGCGTTGAAGTTGAGATGAACGTGACGAGCGACTCGGACTTACAAATGTTCTCTGGCTTAATGTCGGTGTGAACGAGATCACACTCATCATGAAGGTACTGGAGTCCCAAAAGGATCTGTTTCGCCACCGTCTTGACAAGTGCTCGGGAAACGCCCTTCTTCTTGTTTCTCTCGATCAGAGCAAGCAGATTTTCACCCAGGGGCTCAAAAACGATGCAGATGTGGGACGATTCAGGGCCCTGATGCTGGAAAGAGTCCAAAAACGACACGATGTGAGCCCGGCCAAGATGATCTAAGGAGGCAGCAGCGACTTTGGAAAGAAGCTTGATCTCGTCGCGGGCAGTCTCGGCATATCGACCGGCAGACTTGACGACCTTGAGGGCTGAGTGGTTGCGGGTGCTTGAAGATGGAGAGTTTGAGCAAGGTTGTGATGGATGGGCCGAAGGAAAACTTACTGCGAATCCTTGACCAGCCAGACGGTAGAGAAGTGCCCCCATCTATGGTGTCATGATTACGTGCTATGAGCCCTAGCACTTCGCGGGAAAGATATAAAAAACGGACCCTAGCTTGCGAACCACACGATAGCGCCCTTGTTTGAATGTATCATTGACCTTCACCGGGAGATAGCCGCCAGCATTGTAGTCCGCTGGGCTCTCTTCGTCCTTGCACGCGGGTTCGTCAACAGGGAGGATCTTGGGGCCTGAGGAGGTTACGACGTATTGGTACTTTGCACAAGGGGGCTTCGGGGCCATGAAAGGGGGGAGAGGGGGTCAGGAAAACGGGGAGGACGGGAGGAGGAGGAACAGGAAGGAAAGACAGGAACCGACCAACCAGAAGCGGCGTATCTCGTATTCAACCGGCTTGCTATCCGTCACTGTAACAACTCTGTCACACGCCCGGCCAGTTCGGCCCGTCCCGCCATGTTCCTCTCCTCAAGCGCCCACTGGTTGAGCGAGGTTCGATCCTCAGGACGATGTCACGGTAGTTACAGAGCTCGAAGCATTGGTACACTCGTCTCAAATGGCCTCTTGGACTCTACCAGAGGTTTCAAGTTGTACGAGCTTCGGAACAGAACGTAAATTGCAGTGGCTGTATTTTTTCCATTCAGCATGTTGCTGTGGCTCCTTGGTGGCTCCATTGCTGTCCAGTCAGGGAGTCTGGAGCTAAATAAGTGCCTAAAAGTACACCCGCAATTTTATGATTTTAAATTCCCGGCAAATGAGTTCACGTCGCAGACGACGCGTCGACGTCAGCGTGTCCGCGTTCAGACTGCTTATGTCACATTCGTTCATTAGACTCTTGTTGTCCTCCCTCCCACAGGTATAGTACTTGCTCGTTAACGCTGGTCTCTGCCAGCATCCAAAAGCCACGAGATGCCCAGGTCAGACCGCGAAGAGACTTTGTCGTCCCTGGTCTGTTGTTCCCTGTCTTGTCCAACTCAAACAGCTCATGTGCCTTGCCCTGAACATCCCAACTATAGACATCTCTCATCCTCTCTTCCATTCTGGACGAGCTGGTCCTGGACGCCACTCTTCAGTCTCACCACGAGGTAGCCCGGAGCAGCGTTGTTTGTAAGGTTTGCAACACCAGGTGCGTTCTGTCCGTTCTTAGCCGTGTCTCTCTTGTTCTCTAATGTTGTAAAGATGCAATGCAGGTACACTCTAAGATTTCATCGCGCCTTTCATTTCAATAATACTTCTCAAGTACACGTACCACCATCGTTGAACAACTCGGCTTCCTCGAGCCAAGGCCTTCCCGCCCCCTCAAGGTCCGGAACACCTTCGTCAAATGGGGATCCCAAAGGCACTGGTACAAATACACCCACCAACTCAAAGCCAGATGGAAATCTATACCTGGAATGTATTAATTGTTCTCGGCAGGTGCGCCTGCTCGTTAGTTGTCATTCCGACGTTCTGAGCTAACCCGCAATGCTAGATTTCATCGAACAGATACGCACCTCACTTAGGCTCTTGTATGGGACTGGCAAACTCCCGACGTGGTCCTCCCAGATCCAACTCCAAACCAAAGTATGAATCCGTCCCCTTCCCCCTTGCAGACACGCCTAACGTATGCAGGCCACCTTCAGACGCCGGAAGGTCTGCATCTCCCTCCTCGGAAGCAGGATATATGTCCGACGACAAGTCGCCGAATAAGGGCAAGCACAAAGGCAAGCTTGAATAGTCTCTATTATCTAAATCATTCCTCATGTATACCCCTCTAGATGAGAGCGAGTATACTCTCAAGCGCAAACGAGTAAGAGCTTCTGTCACAAATCCTTCCAAGTTCTGTCATATTGATGAATATACCAGGCGCCGTCGCCTCAAGTTTCCCCCGTTAAGAAAGCGAAAGGTAAACCAATAGGTGAGCTCTTTGGCATGAACCCTTGTCCAGTGGTCTAACCTAGCTCAGGCTCCCCGATATCTCGGGTTAAAGCAGACGCCGATGGCTCTGGTGTGGCGTCCAACGTAAGTGAACTACCTCGTCCCCCATGCAGAGAGCCTCATGGTCGAATCGTAGCAACCCAACTACTCCCCAGCGAACAAGTCGCAATCCCGAGTCCCTTCAAAGCTCCGCGATTCATCTTTGCTTGGCAGGTCTTCTTCGTCCTCTAGATCGTCCTCTCCGGAAGGAACATCTGCCCCCACTCCTGCTTCATCTTTCACTCAAAGTCCTAGTCTCGCTGCTCGAGGAGTTGGCAATGGGAGAGGGGCACCACGAGGCAGAGCTCACGGCACTGGACCACCGAAGAGACCGAGTCCCCCTCGTCCACCTCCCATGCACGCTCACTATCCCATGGGTACGAACGCCTTTTTCTCATGAAGCGCATTATTAACCCCACATCTCAGATGTCGAGGACGCCGGCGAAGAAACTGGTTCCTCAACTGACACCTCGGATAGCTCATAGCTGTGCGGCTAGTTCCCTTGTATGTATTTATTGTCTATACCCTCTTGTATTATACGTAGTTCAGTGCTGTATTGCTTTATGTTCCTGTTCTTTGACAAACTCAAATAGGGGCCTTCCCCAAATCAGAGGACGGCAGCTGTCCAAAAGAAGACACCTGACATCATGGAGGCTTCCCTGCATCGTTACCATTGTATCATTGCTAACGACGTTCAAGGCTCTTGAATAATCCTTAAGAGCTCATGCCGACGCAATAATGCGGGTATGGCTGTAAAGGAGCTCATTGATCTGTATGAGTCCTCGCCGACCTCCAATCCTCGACGAACTCTGTCTACCAGTCCTTCATCGACTTCGATTGCGACTCTGGTACCAACCCCTGCCAGGTTTCTTGTTCGGAATGGCCCTATCACCCAAGGAAATGCCTCAAGCTCTACTTCCAGCACCGTCACCTCTGGAGAACCCTCCGCACCTAAACCTGTTGAAGACGCCCAGGCACAGGAGGAGGATGTCACAACCCTGGCGAACCGACCTTCCTTCCCTCGCAATCCTACCGCAACTAGACCCAGTGCAATTCACTTCGCAGAACTAGACGAGAAGGAGAAGTTACTGCAACATACATATCCCCCAGATGCACAACACACATACAAGAATAATAGACCACGGATTATATCCACCGCAACATCCAGTACCGCGCTCGGTAGCTTCTCCAGTACACGCTCTCACATTCCTATCCCTGCAACCACGATCTTTGCTCGCGGTGCCGCTCCATTGCACTTGCCCAGACTCGACAACTACATCGCGTCCTTGCCCAAGCCCGAGTTTCTCGAGAATAATCGGGGCAAGGGGAAGGATGATTCCAAGGAGCCATTGCCTGAAGATCCGGCAATGTTTCCCCCCATGGAACGGTTGGCCAAGTCGGGTCTGTCGCTTGACGACCTTGAAGCCAACAATGTGAAGTTGCCGTTTTGGAAGAATAGAAAACCGATTTTGGGGTCTTCTCTCAATATTATCATTGGTTTCTTGGTGCGTCTGGGTTCTCTGGATTCTGGATGCAGGAGAAGCAAGAATGTTGAATGGGGTTTTCCCCTTTTTAGGGCTCGAGTGCTTTGGCATCGTTCTATAGCTTGCAAGGATTGGTTAATACAGTTCAGGTCTTTGCCCTCCTCCTGGGTACCATTGGTAATGCGCCTTCTTTCTTCCTCCCCCCGAGTTTCCCCCTCGCTCACCGTGATATGCAGTCGGCCAAGAAGGCTTCCGGGATAAATGGAGGCAAATATTCTTGGGAACCATGTAAGTTGCATCAATCTCTGTACCAATACCCCGTCTAAAAGAGCCTTGCAGCCCTAACGTCCTGGCCCTCAACTTTGCGTCCACTCTCACACAGTCACTGCTATACCTTCTCGTCTTCATTGCTATCACAGCCACCTTGCTCTTCTATTTCCACCGCTCGACACTCCACTGCGACCGCTACAACACCATCGAGGGTTTACAACAGACAGAGTCAAGGGGGAACCAATGGGGCCTAGTGATCGTCACATTCCTTTTGACGGTTATATATCTGCCCTTGAGTACCATGGCCGTCCACGTTATCGTCTGGTCTGAAGAACTTTGGCCGATTCCGAATCCATACAAGAATGTGAATGCGACATTCAACGCTGACGGCCTTCCTGTCCTCGCGCCCCTTGGTCCCGTTGAAGTGTTCAGAGATCCATTGGACTTTTGCTGGACCACCACTATGAAGAGGAATGAGGTCAATTACGCAGCTGTGATTGTAATCTTGGCTGTCGTTGCTGTCGGCTTTGTGAGTTTTTCTTTCTTGTTCACCTGGATCTTGCATGCTAATCGGTGGTAGCTCACTTTCTGGTTTCCAATTGCTTTGAGACGCGTTATCCGACAATCTGTCCCCAAGGTCGATAAATATAATGGGTTGGGGCGTCTCAGAACGGAAGCCGACATGGACGCGGAGTACCATCGGCTGCTCGAACGCGATCGAAACCCATTTGCCTTCCTATATAGCGGTATGCGTGACCCACTTGTAAGCTGCGAAAAATTGCTCACTTCTACTCAGGCTTCAGGCGCGGATGGGCAACCTACGAATCCATCTACCTTTTCGCGAAACTCAGCACACTCTTCATTATCGCGGTTATCGATCCAGACAACTGTCTGTTCCGACACGCGTCTAGAACAGCTATACCCATCGCTCGACAAGTGCTTTTGCTCGCTGCCACGATCGGTTTCTTCGTCGCTCAATGCATCTTTTCTCCGTTCTTGGACCCGGTGAACAATGCTAGCGAATGGACATCTCGGTTAAATTATGTTACGACTACTACAACTGCTCTTGCGATTACCCTCAATATACCCGGCAAGGAGATTTTCGATACCTACGTGTTGTACAGGTATGTCTTCCCCATTCATTTTCATTTGAGTGAGAGTTGGTTGCTGATCCTCTTGATGCAGTATTTACATAATAACCTATGGACTTGGGTTTTGTGCGTTCCACTTCTATGCGCGAAGGCCGTAGACTCATGCCGGGATAGATTTCTCTGCCATTAACCTTGGCATCACTCAGAGACTCGTAAAGAGTGAGTTTTAACACCACGTTAATTGACAACACACTCACTATTAACTTTGCAACAGGGCTCACTAGACGGATTGACTTCAGTGAGTGTTTTCCTGGAAGAAAGGCGGCCTTTTCTAACACTCATCGTCAAGGCATTGATATCTTTTCGCCTCGGTAGCTATTCTTCTCGACCTTTTGATCCTTGGCATAGGTTTAACACTACATTCAGTCTCGACGTATCGCCGTCTTCAATCCACATTAGAAGGCGAATATGGCAAGAATCCATCACAACTCTGTTATTCACCGACGAAGGCTGTCGAATTCCTTCAGAACAACAAATGGCTTTCTCCCAGGCTCGGGATGCTGAGTATCCTCCATACCTTCTGGACTTCAAGGGTACTCCAGGGGAGAGGCACGCGGAGAACATGAAGGTATGATGTTCAACCACCATAACGTCACTTTCGAGGGTGCCTAATCTGATTTTGTTGATCTAGATCCTTCGTGAAGTTGGAGACTTGTCCTATCAAAAGGCTGTACTCCTCATCCATGGACCGGATTACTCCTGGTACCAGTACCTCGAGAAAGAAATTCAGAAAAACTATACAGGTCCCGATAGCTACTGGAGAAGACCAGAGGAAGAAGAGAATATGTCAGTTTGCAAAAGCCATTTCGGAAATTCGTGGTGGATACCGTTCCCACCGACCCTGGTGAGCCCAAAATCTTTCAACGATCCCTACAGTTGCTAAAGCATCGCAGGTAATTCGATACGACGAAGGGCCTCTTGTGGTTCTAAGGGACATTACCGATCTGGAAGCTTACATCGCTCAGAATTCGGACCCAGATATCCAGAGGCGGAGACAAGTGAGGATGTCGTTGAGAGCTTTGGATGGGCAGAGGGTGGTCTGGCCGTATGAGCATAAACAAGTAAGCGCTCCCTTACCTGTTGGCTTGCGAGCACAGTACTTAATTATATACAAGCGCGTTGGGAGGGCCTCCTGGCTGAATCCTCGCAGGAACTACGCTGCAACCACTTCAATGAGCTACGATGTCGGCGTTTTGCGCATCAAAAGACAAGGCTTTTTGAAGTGGGAAGGTCTCCAATTCGGCAGTGGGTTCCAAGTGGAGCTCGTTTACAGCAAAAATGTTCGGGTTACAGGAGAAGTCATTGGGCTGAACGAGGACTTTGACTTGACGTCTCCTCTAGCGAAATTTCTCGAAGTCAACCGGCAGATCATTCAAGGTCGTGCGCCGTATATCGAGAGCGTGTTGAAAAGCTATCGACGATTTCACAGGAAGGAATGTAAATGGAAGAACCATGTCATGTCGTACCGTTTCTTGGCGCATGTCTATGCTCAGCCCAGGGATCCTTGTGGATTGCCTCAGAGTTCGATTGAAGGGGAGAGAGATACCCGGATCCGTCGGCTCATCCTGAACAGCGAAGATGTTTTCTCGTCTATGTATGAGAGGTTCACTGCAGTTTCCCGCTCAGAGGCTGCGACCTGGTGGTTCATCTTTTGGGTGCGTGTCGTTCTTCTGTATTTCCAGCACTGCGAAAGGCTCATATGATTTTAGGATGACCTGTGGCGAAGGAATCATGATACAATATCTGGTTTGAAGAAACATGAAGCTGACTTCAACCCTCACTACAAGACTTCAATCGCCTATACGCCCCTTCCCAGAGCAGCCCTTGAAAGCTTCTTGACCCAACGAGGACTGCTCAACAAGAAACCGAAGTCCATGGATTGCATACACTCGGGTTTCCTGAACAAATTGTATGCTCGACTCAACGATTGTGTTTTCCGTGACTCTAATAGGGTGCGTCCAACTTTGATCTTACACTTGGAAAAGTACTCAAATACGTGGCTCAAGGCCATCATGTTCCACATGGGACACGATCGTAACGAACTCGACATGGAAGACGTGGACGTCTTGACCCAAGGCAATCCGTCAACGTTGGGCACAGGAGGAGGCACGAATCATGACGGGTCCTGGATTCGCACAAGACCAACGTACAGGTGGGAAGGACTATTGACTGATCCTGTTCGCAAGAAGGATTGGGGCAAGAGGAAGTGGTTTGCAAAATTTGGTGCTTGGTTTGGGTTGACGCCGCTCTGGAGGTCGGGTGTTCCGTCGAAAGGATTGTCGCTGGATGTGAGACTAGAGAATGGGAGATATGTACTACTAGACGATTCGGCGAGTTCTGTTAATCTTAGCGTACGTAATTAACAGAGATGGAATTTTAGAGGGGAGGACGGAAAAATAGGGGCCCTGAGGAAGAAGGCAAGTGGCTGTGCATGATTTGAATTTCCCAGTTAAGGTGCGCGAAGAGGCTCAGCTCAAGTATCTCACTTCCTCCTCACCACCTCAGGCGCCATGTTTCGCAGACGCTCCGCCAAGGCTACCGCCTCTTCCTCAAATGCATCCAAAAATGTTACCATTGTTAAAAAGGGTCCCAAAACATACGAAGGATCAGAATCTTCGTCCTCAAATGAATTCGAGGAGGGATCGAGCCAGGATGGCCTCTCCGACGCTGGGCAGTACGACGACGACTCTGACGTGGAAAAGGATGACGATGATGCAGACGCACCTCGTATCGTCCAATGGGACGATGACGACGACCTTGATTACGACCAAGCTGGAGATGAGGAGGAGGAGGAAGATTCAATACCTGTGAAGCCGAAAGCTTCAAAGTTGGTACGTGCTCTGACTTTACTTTACTGTGCACCTTCTCAACAACCATCACAGTCAGACTTGGAAAAAAGTACGTTTGCTGTTACTGCAGTATCGTGCGGATAGCTCTAATATCTTTGGAAGACTTGAAGAGCCTTCCGCTTGGTACACTTCGGAAAGCCCAAAGTGCCCTATACCAGGCCGAGGTTGAGACNAGAGGACGAGGAAGACTCTGGTYRAGACARCRACRGCGATTCGGAAAGTGATGCTGAGGATAGAGCAGTGAGCAAGAGGGTAAAACAGGCATCGAAGGAATGAGGAAGAAGCCAAGCAATCAAAATGCGTATGTCACAACCGCTATGACCCTACATCAATACAAAGAAACCTGTCAGTCGCAAACGAACAGTAGTGGAAGCGCTGAAGATTGTATTCTTCAGCTAGAACGCCGTCGGACACACATTGCTGAGAGCTATATAGGTTGCGCAACTGCAAGGGACCCTCATTTCCTCCCTACTATGACAGGAGATTTCAAGTCAGAGGTTCTCCAAAAGTCCTATGGGTTCTTGAAAAATGGCCCATACGACAGAGTTAAAGATGCTTCGTAATCATCTGGAGCGGGCTCAAACCTTCTCTCGTCGCCCTTGGAATAATCCGGGGAGAAAAGCAGAGGCGCCATTGGCATATGAAAATAAATACAAATAGATGAATCAACTTGAGAAACCAGGGAAAATCCAACCCGGGGGCAAATCAAGGTAATGATGCTTTCTGAGTTCTGCGGCGCTGGGACGCTCATCAGGATTTCTGTCATAAGTGATATATGAGTGACTCTCCGCAAAGGTAAAGAGAGAAGGACGAACATGGCGAGGGATTTCAGCCTGAAATCATCCGCGAGCTCAGAAAGTATCACATC
>SDEE01000559.1:4272-33592 GCA_004126415.1 Candolleomyces aberdarensis | reverse complement strand
GGCTCGGTTTGGCTAACGACGAGCCGGCACGCGGCTGGCAGGTGAATAAAATGGGAACGAGGGTTAATGAGAACGAGTTTGGTGGTGTCGGGGTCGAGGCGCTTTGAGAACTCGTTGAAGGCAGGGACGCCGGCAAAGCCAGCCCCGACGATGAGGACGGTTTTCTGCTGGGGTTTGGAGGACATTGGTGGGACTTTTGGTGGGATCGGACGAGCCGGGACTCTATATCTGATAAGATGCTGGGGATTGATGCATCAAATGATCTAGGCCCGCCATTTTTTATCACATTCGACGGCATTGACATACGAATGGCGGCGGCTCAGGGACGAAGCAACAGCCCGCAGTTCATTTCCTTCGTTTACAACATAACGTTACATGGTACAATATATCCGAATCGATCGCTTCGTTCAAATTAGATTCCTGGTCAATTCCTGGTCCATCAATTACAGGGCCTGGGTGGTAACAACACCGTCGGGCTCTGAGGCATAGGCAAGTCAACAACCCGAGTGAATTTGAGTTGAAGCAGCACTCACCGATGTAGCTGATGAGGTCATCCCCCTGCAAGTTCCCGAGGAACGAAGTTGGGATGGTAGCCGAGAATCCCTGGGTGCAGATAAACAGTTATTCTTAGTTCCCAAAATGAACTGCGAAGCGCAGTACGCAGTAGAAGACTCATACGTTGAGGATACCTCCACTCTGGTCGAATCGGTTTTTCACATCTCCACCTATACATTCGGCGACGATATGTTCAGATACATTTATCCGGCCTTAGGAAGAAGTGCTGCACTCACCGGCTTGGTTTACCTTGCTAGCGTAATCGTCGATCTGTGCACTGGTAACACCATCCTTGAAGACGACGATGAACTCTGGACGAAGCGAACGAATGGACGGATCCAGTCAGCCAGAGCTCAAGCGATCGATCAGCAAAACCACAGACGCACTTCCGGTTTCAGACATGCTTGATGCTGGTGCTGTTGCTGGGGGTCGTGAATCGGTTGTGAGTCGCGATGAGAGAGGACGATGGTGGTCTAAGGGAGAAGAACGATGTCGATACGACCCCTGTCCATTGCGACAACTGCGTAATGCAGTGGTGACTTGCCTAATATGTCGAGGTTGGAGCATAAGGACCTTCCGGACCGTTTCGCCATTATCGCTGACAGAGAGTCCTTATCTGGAAGCGCGAAGGATGATAGACGCCTCCTTTGATCGATGACCGTTTACTGTCCCAACAGGTTTACAGCAGTACCTGTAAATATTGATAGTAAGAGGATGCGTGAGATGACTGAGGCTGCAGTTAGGGATAGTGCTATGGTATGGTCACTGTGCCCCTTCATTCCATCACCTGCCCGACAGATGAAATAGACTGCCTCTTACCATGGTATTCACCAGCATCGTTCATATGCCATCTGGTTCATCACCCTCGCAACAAGTCTACATAATCCTTTGACAGCTTCCTTGCCATGGTTTCCCTGCCCCGTCACATCTCCTTACCTTGTAGACACCTCTTAGCACTACCTCCCCTTTTACGAGCCCGAAGCTCCAACAGAATTTTTGATTACTCAGGTCGTCATGGACTTCCTCAACTTTAGCTTTATCGGCAACCGCGGCCGAGCCTCGATCCGGAAAGTCGAAAGCTCGCAATACATGTCACTCCCGTGGCTTTGGAAGAGATCCATCCAAGACTTTGGCGGCGGCGTTCGCGAAGGAGATGCTATTTTATAAAAAAGAATAAAGACAAAGAAGTGAACCATCGTCCGCGTTCCGAGATTAAACAAAGGATGTAGAAATCCCGACTTGGATGACACTTGCAGACCACTTAGTTCTCCCTTCATACTCGGCAAGTATTTGGCCTTTGGTATGGCTACATATTTCAAAAAATATCGTACAATTACACACAACATCAGACAGACAGGCACACTACTTGCTGAACCGATTGAACCAACCAACGACACTCCTCGCAGACTCTTCCTTTGCCCAGACTATTCGGACATTTGTGTCAATCAGAGCGCGTATTATTAGGCATCGTAGGACTCACCAGCATTAGCATCATTGGGATCAGCCCTCGTCGCAAATCCATGCGAGACACCCGAGAACACCTGGAGATGATATGTCGCCTTTCTGCCAGCAAGAATATCGACGGCACGACGCAGGCTTGCAGTGGGGAAGGACGAGTCGGTCTCGGCGCATGAGAGCAATAGAGGCTCTAAAAAAGCGTCAATGCAAATTAAAGAAAGGGAGATTTGCATATGATCTAATCGCACTTACTCGTGAGGTTAGAGAAATGTGCTTCGACCAAGCCGGACGGATGGGCAAACGCTCCCGCTACAACTTTATCCGTGGCAGAGATCTCGAGGGCGTAGGGTGCACCGAAGCAATATCCTGTACATGCATATCACGTTGTTAGACTTCAAGAAAAACACGAGCCTTGAATTTGAAAAGGCAATGCACTGACCGACTGCAGCATACTTTGCGTCCGCACCATACTTCGTTCTAACAGCCTCGATCCACCCAGGAAGGGCCCTTTCAGCTTGCTCTCTCGACTTGTTGAACCACGCGGTCATATTGAAACCGGGTTGACCGTCGTGTGCTTGGATGGGGTCGCCGAAGAAGTAGTCGATACCCACTACATTGAAGCCTGCCCAGAATTCAGTCAGTCGGCTTGTACACCCAACACTCCTCCGAGTCAAACGTGGAGAGAGAGGGAGCGGAGAAGTGATAAGCCAACGCACCTTCGGAAGCGAAATAATCCTGGAGCAACTGATTGTTCACATAAAACGGACTGTAAATGTCCGAAAAGAACAACAAGACTTTCTTCTTCTCGTCCGAAGGAGGCGTCGTCGGTTCAGAGAGGTACGTGGGGACGTCTGCGATGGTGACGTTCGTTCCGACGGGTTCTCCAGCGTGCTTGGCGCCCTCAATGCAATGCTCTGTGATAGGTCCTGCTAAGACTGGGGAAGAAGGATCGAGAGCGGAGAGAGCCAGTAAGGGAGCCGAGAGGAGAGTGAGGAGCACCGGGAGTTTGAGGGACCACATTGAGGCTGGACTGCGGGAGGTTTCGGTACGAAGGTGGTTGACAGAGGAACGAGCGAACGTTCGAAGGAATCGGCACCAGAGCTCTTTTTTCTAGTTTGCGCCATCTCATTTATATGACGCGATTGAGGGAATATTATCTCGAGAAGCAACTGGTCATGAGAATTACCGCCTCTTCCGATAATCGTCCAGACGGCCGACGGGTGCTTCTGCATTGGGAGCATGTGATGCCAAGTCCGTAGTCCCTTTGTTCTAAAAGAGAGTGAGTTCTCCTTCTTCGCCCACAGGTGGTTCTCATTAGCCATAGCAGCAACGAAGTGGTAGTCAGTGGCGACTCGCGAAGTCGAGCGTGAGCTCTCCGTTTTTCGGGTGTATGCTTGAGGCTAAAATGGATCCACTTGTCCTGGGCGCACCATGCCATACGTGTAATCTCTGAAGATAATTTTCAGTAGCAGCCGATAGTGGAGATGAGTTTACTTGCCATTTGATTAATATGTTGAGTTTGGTTCAGCTCACGGGTGCACTCCTTGAACGCAAATGGGCCGCATGCACCAAGTTTGTGTCATAGGGAGACACAATCAGTGATGCCGCGGAAGCTTTTTGTCATGCATCGCCACCCATCAATCCATGCTCCTCATCAATCCACGCTCCAGTGCACAGCAGAGGGCCGGGGCATCTTGCACGGACAGTAAGCATGCCCTGCCTCTTGTCCTCAACTCCAAGGGCGGACCCTCCGTTCTGGATTCCCCTCATCCTTCTAGCTAGATAGCAAGCTTCATTCATGTCCACCCCTTCGACGTCGACAAACTCCGCCCTCGAATCCCTCGCAGAAGAGATCAAATGCTACAGCCTTCCATACGGCGCCTTGGGCTTCGTCTCGCACGTTCTCACCTACTACACCATCGCCTGCCTTTGGTATGGACGGAAACCCCTCTGGCCATTCAGCCGGGTGACCTTTAACCGATTCGATCTGGCGCTAGGGGGGTTCGGGCTTCTCATTTCGACGCTGTTGACGATAGTGACTATCGTGAGGTGCAAGGATACCTGGGAGCTGTTGGTGATCGCAATTTGGAAGATGAGCATGTCGTTGCTCAACGGGGTCACGGCTGTTCATGTTGCGGGTTTGTTCATCATGGAGAAGATTAGGCTCAAGAGGGCGAGGAAACGGAAACGGAGAGAAGGGTCGGAAGCTAGTGATGCAACTATTGCAGACACTGCGGGACACGAGCAGGAGGGAAGTAGTGGGGGGGATGTGGAGAAAGGGGCAGCAGGGAGTGAGGGGGATGGTGGCGACTCTGACAAGCAGCAGGAGGCTCCGATCGACGTGGTGGTAGATCCCATGCGACATGTTTTCTGGTGGATAATCTTGTGTGAGTACCCAAGATGGTGTTCATGCACGATAGCACGCTAACCACGCATGAATCTAGATGTTCCTGGAATGTTTGCGGGGATCGTGGGTGTCATGACCCTGGCAGTGAAGAACATCGAGAACAAGGCGGTGTTGAAATTGACTGCAGGCTTTTACACCGTTGTCGGAACGGGTGTTCTCGTCGTGGTAGCTGGGCTGCTGTATCGAATCCGAAACGCAGAGGGAGGAACGGGAAAGAAAATCGTGTTTGGAGGGCTGATATGGGTAGTTGCAACGTTCAGCATCCTCGCGGTGTTCTACTCGGACTGGGCATTGGGCATGATGACGGACAACATTACGGGCCTTCCGAGTGGCGACACCGCTGCGTTGTACTGGACATATTGGATCTCGAAGCGACTGCCGATGTTCAGCCTGTAGAAGACTGGAGGGGAGCCACGGATCCATGGGGATGCTTCGAGAAGGAGAGCCACAGAGAAGGCGCTGGATCGTTACGTCTACCGCACCGGCAGCAGCGGATCGTAGAGCTGTGGATGAAGGGGTTTGCGTCAGCTCCTTGCACTGGCTTTGACTTGCTATATGTGTGTATTGAATATATTAATGTACGAGGGTTTGAAGACCGAAATGAGGGGCGTGCAGCTGCGTCTAAGTGTTTGGGAGAGAGCAACAGCCGTGGACAACAGAGACAATAACTGTGTCTGTTTGACGTCCTTCAGGGTCACGGGACTCTTCATGATCGACCTCTTAAACCTACCCGCCAGAGTTCANCCTGTACCTCCCTCCCCGCCACTCCCCATGGCGTCCTACCACTTCCTCCACGCATCCTCGTCGTCGTCCAGGACGATGAGCTCGGCCTCGTCCCCAGCCCCGGGCGGCCCAAGAGCCGCATCGCACCGTCCCCGGCCCGCCTCACGAAGAACCCATTCCCAAGCCCCTGGCCCGTCGCGTCCTTCTGCGTACCATCCTCGTCGCCAGCACACCAGGTCGTCGTCGCTCTCCCCAGCACTCCCGCCACTCCACCCGCCACCCGCCAGGTCGGCAACCCCGCCCCCAAAGCGGGCGCGTCCAATGCCACTGACCACTCCGGGCCCCGAACAGTCGCCTCGTTTCTCTCGGCTATTGACAAGTTCCCTGGGTTCACCTTTCCTCACTACCTCCGACTTGTCGTTCCAATCCGACCCGATGGACATCGACTCCCTCGCTGGCAGACCAACGTCGCCCTCCCCGTCAGTAGACTTTTCAATCATCGATGTCGATCTCGACGACCCAGAGGTCCAGTTCTCCACCAACACCCCAATTCCCGGGGCGTATCCAATCGGGAGACGTGCAATGTCTGGGATGGGCTCTCGTCGCACCACCTTTGCCAGCTCGTCCTCTGGGTGGCCTGCGACCGCTTCCACCACCAGCATATACCAAACCCCAGCGGAATCGTCGCACAACCCCTTCAAAGGCACCCTCTCTCGGATCTGGGACGTCATCTCCTCTCCAGGCCGTGCTGTGTTAAACTTTACACCTTCTCCCAGCCTCTCTGCACCCCCACGGACGCCCTCTCCTCCACCTCGCCTCGGATCATGGTATCTCGCAGAGCAACCATCGATTCCTAGCAGAACCAAAGGCAAAGCCAGGGCGTTTTTCTCGAGGAATGGTAGTAGAAGCGAACTGCACGACTTTATCAACTACTCGGACCTGGCGCCCTTGGACGGAGAGGAAGGAGAGCTCATTGACGACGAGGCTTGTTTCATTGACGTCAGAGCCATTACAGGAATCGGTGAGCTTCCAGCAAAAATGTGACTAGTAGACTTAGACGCTGACCCTTTCCTGACAGACATATTAGCGCTCCTACCCCCAGAAGTAGCGTTGCATATTCTCATAATGCTATGTCCTTCACCGCCCAGCCACTCTTCACCTCGAACCTCCAGGCCACTTCGCACTTCTCACGCGCTCTCCGTCGACACCGAGCAGAATGCTGCGCGACATGCGATCCTTGCATGCCGTGCTGTGTCCCACACATGGCGTCGTCTTGCCAGCGATAACGCTGTATGGCGGGCCCTGTTCCTGAGCCGCTGGGGAATTGACCTGCGGAGAGCTGGACCTGAGCTATCCGATCCTCCGCTCTCGACCCTTCGATCGCTAGGCCTCACCTGGAGCTTTGAATGGGGTAGCAACAGAGGGTCGTCCTATGGGGGTACCCAGAGCCGGGGATCCAAAAGCATGAAAGGCAGATTCATCCCATTCGCATCGCCAAGGACCTCATCCAACCTTAAGCATAGCCAAACTCGCTCTGATTACAGCCACTATTACTCTTCCCACCGGATTTCATACATCAGGCCCCCTCCTGCGTCCGCAAGTCCGTTGAGTGCGGCCCCGTTGCAATTGGACTGGCGTCTGCTTTACCGTGAGCGCCTCGAGTTGGAACGCCGATGGGCTGGTACAGTACCCGGCACAGTCCCTAGTAGAACATTTAGCCGCCCTCCGTTGGCCCCGGACCTCTTGGGTTTATTCGACCTGGCCACCGATGACCAAGAAATGGAGATGAAGGAAAACATCCGGCCTTGGGAACCTGTGATTCGGAAAATGGAGGGACACACAGACAGGTATGTCATGATTTTATGTCCATTTTGGCCGTTGTGTGTGTACCGGCGCTCACATTGCCTATTTTTATTACTTTCTTTCTTTGACAGTGTATACTGCGTAGAATTTGATTCGCAGTATGTTGTCACCGGGTCCAGGGATCGTACTATCAAAGTATGGAGCTTGAAGACTGGCCAGGTGCTCGGCACGTTTCAGGATGCGCATCGGGGCAGTGTCCTTTGTCTAAAGTTTGAAAAGGACTGGGCTTTGGGTGCGGACTCTATGGAGGCTCCGCCCAAGGGGCTACTTGTCAGCGGGAGCAGCGACTGCTCCATTTGCGTTTGGGAAATGGAACTGGGAGATCTGTTGCCTAATGGTGAGAGGGAGATTACGGCAAAGGTTTTAGCTACGCTTGAAGGGCATGAAGGCGGCGTTTTGGACATCCGGATGGACGATAAGTGGATTGTCAGCTGGTCAGTCGATCGTTTGTGCATACTCAGAGTGCCTGTCGCTGAACCTCTGAACTTTGTCTGTGTAGCTCCAAGGATGCGTCGATCCGCGTGTGGGATCGCAAGACCTTAACATTGAGCCGTGTCTTGCGAGGCCATGAGGGTCCGGTCAATGCAATCGGTCTTCAGCATGATAGAGTGGTACGTGGCGTTCGTCTTGCTCGATTTTGTTGGTTCCTTCTGACGATCGATGATCTCTAGGTCAGTGCGAGTGGCGATGGGAAGTTAATTCTATGGGACACCACGAATGGCGAACGGATTCGGACGTTTGAAGGGCACGATCGCGGGCTTGCTTGCATCGAGTTCAAGGTTTGTTTGTATTCGCAGATCCCCGGTTTATTTTCATACTGACCGTTTGGGTGTAGGACAATTTCATAGTTTCGGGGTCGAATGACGATAAGATCAAAGTCTGGGACCCATGGACTGGGGAGTGTCTGAGAACGTTGACTGGCCATAACGGCCTGGTTCGTGCTCTATCATTTGATCCAAGGACCGGCCGTCTTGTCAGCGTAAGCTATGACAAGACCGTCAAAGTCTGGGACTTCCGAACTGGTACGCCCTCTCGTTTACCTTTCCACACCAGTGTGTGTGCTCATGACACGGCCTTGCTTTGCTTTTGTAGGCAAATGTTTGCGCGATTTCGGGCAAGTTCATGGTAGCCACATCTTTGATGTCAAGTTCGATGCTACGAGGATTGTCACGTATGTGTATCTCTCCGAGTATCGTGGGTTTACGTGGACATTGGACTGACTTGGTTATCGCCTCCGCCTCCTTTTTTACAGCGCTTCGCACGACCACAAGATCGCTGAACTGGACTTCTCGGTGGGGCTGGATGCCTCTCTGTTCATCTAATTTTCCACTCCTTTCTACATTTATTTTTTCACTGTTTTCGCATTTTATTCTCGCATGGGACTCTCATATACCCCTGTATTTTATATCAGACATATTGTTGTATTTTCGTGATTTATTCCTCTGTTGTATTGGCACCATCCATTATGTATGTGTGTGTAGGTAGTATTTTTGGGTCGTTGTATCTCTTAGCGTACCCGCAGACCGTCTATTGGTCCCACCAGGGATGGAGGAGGATGTAGTATAATATGTACGTTTTTGGATTTGGTGTACGTACTGGATGGTTGGATAGGATAACGTGTAGGGCACGTACTCTGTAGGAAAGGGTCTGGAACTAGGTAGTTTGACAAAGACCAATCAAAAATCTTGTGCGAGAATACATACATTGCCCGCCCGCGTACTATTCGCCGTCGCCAAACGGAAGCGCTATCATCTCATCTCATCAACCTTCTGGCTCTGACTGTACGTCGTTTCAGGTTAGACCGTAAGGCCTTACCTTGCTTTCACCTCACCGGCACCTGGTAGATGCCTAAGCGACCTTCGGAGTCGACTGACTGACTGATCGTTTGAGTAGGGAAAAGAGCCCGGAGAGATAGCTAGCTGATTATGTATAGATTACAGATGCTGCAGTGACTACTCTGAATATATCCAACCGAAGAGACAACAAAGGAAAGACAAAGCACATGATGATATGATGCTGATGGTGTGTGTGTAGCAAGTTAGCGGCTGGAGTGCCACGGAAGGGAAGGAACGAATCCGGAATGAGAAAAAAAAGACAGGACGGGGAATCCATTCCCCGGTGGAATGAGATGTGTATGTAACAGGAGCAAGGACGGTGGAGATATGCAAGTGCAAGTCGGGCGAACGGACAACATTGGGAAAGAAATATGTGTCAAAGGCAGGATCCGGGTGGAAACAGGGCGAAGAGTACAGTAGAATAAGTATATGCAAAGGTAAAGAGGAAATATACGAAAGCGCTAGCGTAGATAACATAGGGAATGAATGAAATCAGACTCAACCTGATCCGATAAGTGAAAGTGCGGGAAGATAAATGATGAAGATGAAGTTGTAAAGTACAGGGGAATTGATTGTCGATAGCAGCGGTAAGAATGTAGAATGAAAGCGTTGGGGTGAGGATAGGATGAATGTGGTGATGACCGGTGGGGAATGGGGGGGACCATGGAAAAAAWTCGACAACTAGAAACCGAACCGATGAAGGAAGTGAATTGAAGATGATGGAGAGACGGCAACGAAACCCGATGGCTAGATGCAAAAGAAATTCCGAAAGGAAGGTAAACTTGAAGCGTTGAGAGAGTCCGAATACATCGTAATAGATATCCGAGAAAAAATGCACGTCAAATGACGAACCAGGTGATTCTAAAGCCAATAAAAATGAGAATGCATATAACCAGTGCGTGAGTGATTAATGAATCGGATGCAAACAATAACGAGAGAGAAAGATGCGAAAGGTGGAAAGGTGGGGGGTTGAGGGTAAGGACGATCAACAGGATAGGAATCAGCGCGCCACAACCTAAGGTAGCGAGACACCGGTTGACAGAGATATGACAATTGCGAGAAGTCCGGGAGGTTGAAATTGGAAAGCTCAAAGGCCAACCCAAAGCGCCCAAAGCGCCACGGCTGCCACGACAAGTTGCCAAAATCCAGGAATGAGGCCTTGGGGAAAGGAACCCTGCGATGACGTTGATGCTTGATAGATGTTTTAGACGCGTAAGCCGAATAAGATCGACGAAATGTCGTGACAACGACGAACCTGCCAGAAAAGTGAACGTGACTGGGTTGCAGCCGAAAGTAAACGGGACGGGCCGCAAGGGTGGGAAGGACTGTAAGGGTCGTCAGACCAAAGATAACGCGAAGGGCGGGTAGGAGAGGAATCACCTTCCGGGTGCAAAGTCCAATGGGGGCAATCAAACGGCGATACCAAAGGGATCGTGTGTTCAAAGGTGAAATGGCTAAATGAAATGTCGTAACGCATGGAGTGAGAGTGCAGGATTACGCGGTGGGTTGGAATGGGCGAAGCTTCTCCAAAACATCATCCATTCTGGGGGAGTTCTCCAAAACTTGGGCTATTGAGGGCGGCCGACTTCGTTTGAGGTTAGTAGCATAGGCGCTGCTAGCCGCTGTGCTTGATGAACCCATAGACGAGGTGGAGATACGCTTCGAAGAGCGCACCGGGAAGTCCGTGGTATCAGCGTTTGTCGATATCCGTAATGAAGACGGCGCTTCGGGAATAGCGGATAATGACGAGACGGTCAAACTGGGACTTGGGGGTAATAGTGAGGACGTGGATGAAGAGGGTGATGGGAGGGAAACAGAGCTCAGCGACGAGCGGCCATTGGGTACATCAGGGAGAGCACTATCTGGTGCAAGTGACTTCTGCGGCGGAAGTCGCTTCCCGACTGCTGCCCGATAGAAGTTATAGCTACTGTCCCCAAGCATGAATGGACGTCGACCCTTTCCGCGACGGAAGGAGGAAGATTCGTTCCCTGATGTTTCTGAGGTTCGAATGGACTCTGCGCCAGACGTAGGATGTGATTCTGCGCCCGAATCGTCTGAGAGGTGGTGACGTCGCATATACATACGAGTGGCAGTCTTCTGGGGTTGTTCTGGCTCAGGCGGCGTTTTGAGTGGTGGGGAGGGGAGTGCGAGGTCCGGAGGAAAGTCAGTCGCCGGTGGGCTCTTGTTGTTGGCCACCAACCACATCAGCCCTTTGATTTGGTGATCCTTCTTCGACATTTCTTTCTCCAGTTGAGAGACCTTTTTCTCCAGCGAGGTCTTCTCAGCGGTGAGCTGCTCGCACTGACGGTTGCGGGCTATGAGTAATTCTCGTAGTTGTTCCGCTGTTGCAGAGCCCAGGTCGAGGGTCGGCGTTTCCGGGTTTAGTTTTTCCACAGATCCGCGTTTCGTGTCGGTTTGGAGATCGCTGGGCACGGTGGACTGCGATAGCGGCGAACCTGTGACACTAGAAACCGAACCGACGGTGCCCGCTCGAGACCGACTCTTGGTTGACCGGGGCACGGTGGCTGGACTCGCCGACCTTGAACCTGATGATGAACCGGGAGGGGTAGGTGGGGCTGATGGCAGGGGCATTGAGGGGGGCTTGTTCGGTTTGTCTGAAGCAGACGCTAGCTGCTGTCGCATGCGTAAACGTTGCTGGGCCGAGTAATCTGCGGCTGGGGTACTGGGCGTCACAGAAACACGTTTTGGCACTGTCACGGGAGGTCCTGAAAGCTTATCTGAAAGACTGGACCGTGTCGAATCGGAATTTCGGGTGGTTGAGCTGCTGTCTTGGCTGCCCTTCTCTGCGGTGGAAGGCTTTCTTATTACCTTCGATGGTGGCTTGGGAGGTTGTTCTGATGTGGGGTTCTTTGAGGATCTGTGGCGCGAAGCATCGAGGATGGTAGGCGCAGAGCCTCTGCGCGGCAGTTCTGTCGATATGCTCGAGGCTAACCGAGGGTCCCTGCGAAGGGTAGCATCTGGTGATTCCTCGGACTCTGGGGTGTTGCTCTGCCGGGGAGTAGCATCAGGCGATGGGGAGGTTTGGGTAGTTGATTTCTTCTGCTTCGGCAGTGTGAATAGGTCCTTGTACTCGTCTAGGTTCTCTGAAAATGAAACTGTAATCGTAGGCTGGGCACGAGGAGTTGGTGATCTTGCACCGGAGGATCCTGAATCTAGCGATGTACCGCGTGTGGTTGGTTCGGGGACTGCGAGATTATTGTTCGATGTCGATTGCGGAGGTGAAGCATAGCCCACCGCGCTCAATTTACGTGACCGCGGCTGGAAATGCGCGGCCAGCTTCGAGCCCAGGGATTGCGAGGATGCCTTGACAGGAGATGGGGCCAGTACGCTCAACCGCGCTGTTGGCAGGGGCTCTGAAATCTCCACCGTCTGGCGTCTAGATGGCAAGTTCTGCGTCAGGTCGCGCTGGCCAACGAGTGCGGGATGCCCGAAAAGGAAATGCAGACAGACTTACCGATCGGTGCTGGTGGTCCCGCTCGATGGCTCGCCGGTGTCCGTCTCGTGCGCAGACCCAACGTCGCTCGCGTTTGCGTTCGACTTCTTCCGTGAACGGCCAAGGAATGGTATTCTGGTCGACTTTTTCTTCGCCAGACCGGAATGCTGGCTGCTCGTCGAGGGCACGTCGAGTGTGTATGTTGTCGCCTGGCTCTGAGTCGAGACGTCATTGTCAGGGTGTCGGGAGGACGAGGGAAAATTGGAGGTTCGAAAGAACTCTGTGATGTCGGATGTCTTGGGTCGTATGCGACGAGGTGAAACTCCAGACATGCTGGATAGGTCGTGAGCGGGACGGAGAGCGCGTCAGTCAGTGAAGACGACGGCGATGGGCAGCCAGTAGCTGTGCACGCGTTTTTATGACGGCTGGGCAGATTTCCAGGGACGCCTTCGTTGCCGTATAAGCACCGAGGGGTTGGATGGGACGCCCGCGAGAACGACGAGGAGGAAGACGAAGCAGACGAAGAGAACGGTGGCAAGCCAGTTGTATGAAATGTCGTGAGAGAGACTGGTACTTAGTGCTCTCTTCCGTTCCCCTCATTCCAAAAATTCCTCAGATCCCGTCGCCCGCTCTGGAGATAGGCGAGCGCTGTCATAATTTGGATCGCACAGCATGACCAACGCATCGCGATTCCAGTTCCTGGTTTGTACACCAATCGCAAAAGGGAATCTCAACACTTGTTCCTTTTCAAGTTTGCTTCCGGCCGTCCGAGCTTTTGTCCTGCCCAGAATCCACAGCGGAGACCGACTACCGTCCCNAGTTCACACGTCCTCCTCAAACGTCCACTTACTCCCCCACCTCTTCTTTGCATGGACCGTGCAATAATCCCAAACAGCGGACTGGCAACGGCGCGACAGGTTCTTCCCATCCCTCAAAACGCAAATGTCGACCATCGCTTAGCTAATGATTATCTCTGATGTCCCTGGCAGCCTTGACCTTGCCGCCGGACACCTGTCCGCTGGGATGCCCAAAGAACAACCTTACAATCCAAGCGCCTCCTGAAGACAAGTCGTGAGGCCAGGCTAGACCGGGAGCGAGAACCACCAGACCCCAATCGGCCACTACCTGCACCATCAGAAGACTTTGCAGAACGGGGAACATGTAAATGGGATGGCAACGGGATATTATTCAATTGGATTTGGACTTGTAGAAAATCGTGGAGCGCTATCCGCCCATTTCCCAAATCCAGGTCAAAAATCACTTTTCAGGGCACCCTCACGACATGTCGGGAGTAGGTCGGGAGACCCCCAGCCGTGCCATGGTACACGGACGATAAGGTGTGCCAGGTTTGTAGCTGTACCACCGGCCTGCGGGGGACCAAAAGCCCCGTTGTGCCTTGTTCTCTACGGGACTTTTGGCGATGCTCCGCTTCCCGCTCTCTGACAGTCTCTGACCCTAGCTATGTATACATACTTACCTCGCTGGCACTGGATTCAACGTTCTCCGACCTTTTCTGAATTGATCAGGGTCGAATCAATGAAATCCCGGCGTCCGGGTTGACCATCCGGAGAATAACACAAACAATGACCAAAGCAACCCAAGGACGACGGCAATGTCAGGAGCGTTGCATTAGGAAATCAAGTGCCCAGTTCACTGACCCGTAGTTTTCAAAGCCTATTTGGCTTGCGGTATGGTGGCAATGTGACGGAGGCTAGATTGCGCAGGCTATCAAATTCTGCTGCTGGGGCTTTCGAAATCAGCTGCAGGCGCCTCGCAGTTTGTGCCAAGTCTTAAGTAATGAACCCGTCCTGAGCTCCGAGCGGGATGACTTGAGCGATGTGACATAACGCCCCCTCGGCAACCCGGACTACGCTCTGTAAGCGCTCGAATGGTATACCAGAACCCGGAAAGGGTAGCAACATTCCCTTCTCAAAGTGTACTAGTGCCAACATTAGAAATCTGAACTGTTTTGACAATATCATTCATTTTACTTGAATACTTAAGTACCACCGAGCGGAGGCGTTGATAGAAGCCCCAAATATCGTAGTGTTCAGCTGGCAGCCATATGGAGGGCGTAACCCCGATCTTAGCTTACAACATTAAAGGGTTGCATAAGTCCTTAGGCAACCACTGATTGATGGGGGTCGAGGAGCGGGACAGGTCCAGGGTATGTACGTTACCAAAGAGGCTCACATCGAATGGTAAAGTTGACATCCCGACCCACTCCTCTCCTCCCTCGAGGTATTAATCATTCATTTCGATCATCATCATGTTATAAGTTTAGTTGACTGGGCTTATGTCTAGATTTCTCCAAGTCCCTTTCGCCACTCGGACTCGCTCTCCGACCCGAGAGTACAAAGGAATGGCTCCTTCCTCTGGCCGCCGCAATCGGTGGTTGTTTGACGGCGGACGGGTTTTCGGTCGCAGGAGGTCTCAATATTTATATGTATTTCCAGGACGTTTGATTGTTGAGAGAGGCTTTTGTGAGAGATCGTTGCTGGCACCAAACGGCTGCGAAGTCCAAGTAAGGAAATCGGAGATACTCGTGGCCTGTCTCGATGACCTAAATAAGCAGCTCAAAGTCCTCATTCACGTACTACAACGGCGGTGGTTATACCAAGGTTATAGTGTCCGACATTTCTTGAAATGTTGTTTCTCACATTTGCCGTTGAGTTTATTCAAAAACTGAAATGAAAGAATCGCATGAAGTGGCGGGAGGAACGACGTCGCCGACTGATGGCCAGGTGCCTCTAAATCTATTCCTCCAGGGGTTGCAAGGCATTTTAATGACTTGTTGAGGGTTAGGATTTACAGGGAGCCGAGACGTAGTGGTATCCATCGGTAATGTCAATGGTATCCATCTTCACGACGAAGCAGGCAAAATACATACTTAGGGTGTGTTGAATGAATTTCCCCGCCGCGTACACGCATTGTCCTGTCGAATCGACGGTTTGCCCGATGTAAAACCTTTGAACGTTTGGCCAGTCCCATCAATCTTATGGTACGTATGTCCGTCGCTTCTCTGTGATCTGAACTCCTTCGTGACGACACTGAGAATAAATATACTTATTTTAGAAAACTTGTTAAAAGCTCCTAAAGGTGCGCAGAATCTGCGCGCCCGCGTTCAACGCAAGTCGGATGCAGACTCAAACAATCTGCCGCTGAGGGGTGCGAAGGTCGTGCAGGGCACAATCTGGTGATTTCCTGGTCAGAAGGTACGTGTCGTATTGGTGTTCGACTACTTCACACATAGGAACAAGGCATGATTTTCGTTTCAAGAGATACCTACCTTTTCTTTCAACAGACAAGCACTGGTGACTAGTAACCAGTGGGCCCGAGGATGCTTGGATGTGTGATCCGAAGGACAAACGAGGTTGTATGGGGATCCGGAGTTTCGCGGAAGATACTTTATTCTTCCCTTACACAGATGTGAGCGCCTCACTATGCGTCAGAGCCAGACAAAACCGTCACTAATAAATGTCGATGTCTATCAGGCATAGCAATACAGACAAGAGCTGAAGCCGGTTTGCAAAACGCGTCATATTCCAGATGAAGAACATCGCATCGTCTGAAACTCACGATACAGTCGGGGCACCCAATGTATTCATGGCTCTTGTGTAATAGAGTTTTGTCAGGTGTACGTCTCCTATTTTTCTTGTCGTGGGCATTATGTGGTTTCATCGGGCGCCTTTACAGCAGCGGTAACAAATGGGTGCGTACGGTTTGCGAGTTGACGTATGGCATCCAATAGAAATAAAAAGCCGCTGAGAAGCTGTGGAAATCAATGGCCCCCCTATGAGCGACGACTTTCGAAAGGAAAGCCGTGCATTTTTGAAGAGAGCGCTGCAGTCGGGAATCGACCGACGGACGTGGGAACATGCCGCCATCAAGAGAAACCCTGCCCGACTGTTTGCCGACTGGCTTCGCGATCGGGGCTCACCGGATTGGGTGTTTGTCGTGCTGACGAGGCTTGCACCTGTCCATAACTTCGTCCCGGGCTGAAAGCGCCTCTCCTCCAAGAACGGCGCCAAAAGACTTGGGCGGTGATGCTTGAAAGTCTTCAAGGCCGATATACCGATGTGTCGGACGCCAAGCTATTTGGAGTACCAATTACAACTTTGCAAGGTCAGCCTGGTAACTATTTGTTTCCATGTGGGTAATAAGAAGCACCAGCGCTAAACATAGAGTTCTAAGGCTGAACTGGACGATTCTTCTCTTCAGTGAAGCGGGCGGTTCTTCGCTGGTTCCTTTCGCACCGCCGTGTTGCAGCTCCAGGCTGTCAGTCCCACTGTGAGCTCTTGAATCCAGGTGTCGCGGCCAAGGTGGACCACCGCTATCTCTCAAGTCTCCATCAAGGGCGACCCTTTGATACGGATCAAGGGGTCCGGTCGCTCCTCCCAGTGACGGTTTCTTGGGCTCAGTGCCCAAGCCTTCTTTTCGCTCGAATAGAGGGATTCGCCCGCCATTGCGGTAAGTCAATGACCAGATAACTAGTCTATCATGAATTAATCATTGCCAATACCGCAGTATCTACCCCTCTTGCAGCAAAATACCAATCACTACTGTCTGAGATGAGTTGGCTAGGCGAACCTAATCTGTCTGATCATCCGGTTGAACCGGTGCACCACATCACATACACCGACAAACACATCTGACTGATGTCTATAGTCGTTACTACCCATGTCAGTGCCGCAGGTGCCTTCATCAAGTGCAACGACCATCGCTCCCTTCAGCCCTCGGTGTGCAGGTCTCCCGACCTGAATGGTTTTACCCTACTGTTCCCTTTACTTTCCCTGTGTTGACCAACGGGGTATATAATGCCGACACTACCTTGGCAGCTCAAGGGAAAGGTTGGCCTGAAGTCACCTTTCTCAAAGCGGATTTTCGACTCTCCATCTCTGGCTGCCCAGGCCCCACCGTTGCCCCAAGCCAACCACTCCGAGGAAGTTCTCGACATTACCGAAACGAAACGCAGCGAATCGCTGGACTTCTGCGACGGGTCGCCATCGTTCGAGCAACATCTGTATGGGGAACCACTCACGAATCGTATCCCATCACAACGCCTCCAACTCGAATTGAACTTGAGCTCTGACACCGAGCAATTATCCGACTGGTTTTCCACCAGCTTTCCGCGACCGGAACCTTCACCTCGGGTTGTTAGAAAGGCGGTGTCCGACAAAGTTGATTCGCAAGAGGAGGACGAGAATGACATTCTAGAAGAGGGAGAGGTATTCGAGGGTAGCATCGAGGACATTCCGTCTGGGGACGTCATCGCTAATCTTGAAGCTATGAATGTGCGTCTTTCTTTGACTTTGATTGTGAACTGCGCCTGACAAAAATCTTAGGCGTCGAGTTTTGGTCGACTACGGCCAGAGGTGAGTCTCCACCTACATGTGGATACATTGCACCGCTCACTTTTTCCCATAACAGAGTATTGCTCCCACTGTTCCCGCCAAAGACTCGCCCGGCAGGTTGAAGATCCCTAGAAGACCCCCACCTCCACCACCTGATGAAGATTCTTTTACCGGCAAGTCTTCACCGCTCTCGTCGGCCGTCTCAGGAACGACGATAGCTCGTCAATTGATTGGGAATGGGTTTAGTTTGTCCCATGATAATCGCGCCTCCCGTCATCGCAGCAACCTTGTCGGGCTAACTCGTTCGGACTCGACTACCCTCCCGCGAAGGGAGTTCGAAGATGACCGTTTTGAAGTCGACCCAAATGCACCGCCCATCCCTCTCAACGCTGAGGCTCTCTATGTGGCTCCAAAGAATCCCCGCGAAACAGAAGGCATCCCTCGCACGAAGACTCTGAAGCGGAGATCAAGTACGGGAACCATCGCGGTACCTGAACACGATTCGGCTTTCTCCAAATCGCCTACCCGACCCAGCAGTCTATTGGTCAGCCCGACAGAATTCCACTCGGCATTTCCATTACTCCCTCTTAGACGGGCGTCGGCCTCTTCGGAGACTAGCCCTGATCCCATTGTTTCAGCATTTCCCCCTCCTCCCGAGAGGAAGCATATCCCCCCTGCCATTAATCTTCCCACCTCCACGACCAATCCCCAGTCTTCCCCTGATTTGGCCTCGACAGCTGGCTCCCCAGATGTTCTAGATTATTATTCATTTTCTGATAGTCCTGACCAGGATGTCGACATTTTGCCTCCCATGGCCCGCGGGTTCAGGCCCATGTTCACACCTATCACGGAGGAGTCGCTTTCTCAACTTTCACCGCCTGCTCCGTTTACCAAGGGGGACAGAAGGGACTCGCAAAGGGTACTACCACTTGGTGCACGCAGTCCGACCAGCCCTGCCAGAGGTGAGTTTGTTCATACCCATCCCAAACATGAATTAAATTGAACACGTCATCCAGTTCGATCAGTATTGTCGCCGCAAAGATCTGCGTCTGACTCTCCATCACTCTTGGCAGCTCTTCATAGCAGACCTGTGTCAAATGCGGTATGCTGAAAGTCTCGTTATTGATCGAATTCTCAACTCACAGCATCTTATCAGTTCACCGCTTCCTCTACATCTCTTACAAGTTCAGCCTCCGGCTCTAAGCTAAACGGTTCTCAGACTTCGATTAACAACCTGAACGAGGGTTTGGCACCTCCGCCGAGTAATGTCTTCAACCGCCAGCGCTCAGGCAGTGCCCCGGGTCCAATCAAGGTCATTCATGACGAGGAAGATTTGACGAAATACAAGATTACTGGCCTTGGGGACGCACCAGATTCAGGAGATAGTGCCTCTCAGGAAGAACAAATGTTTCCAGAGACCGCGACTGCACCATGGTCCGCTGCATTTTCACCTGCCATCCTATCTGGCAACATTCAACCCCTTCCCAACCTTCCCAGTGAAGTTCCCAAATCGGCAGATCCTGCGACAAGCGCATTCAACCCTCCAATTGACCAACAAGTATTGTTGACTCGGGCGGCAACGTCAGCTCGAGCTCGACACTCTCGGCAAGTGAGTCTAGGGATGTCCCGCGGCCAGGCGCAACAATCTGCATCGTCACTTGCTGCGGAGACGATTGAAGAGGCCGAGGAACCTTCCAGAGCACCGAGAAAAGGGAGCGAAGGCGAGATCAAGTTCGTACCACCTCAAAGACACCCACCTCCGTTGCGTTCACTACCCCCTTCACCTGGTGGTGGGAGACGGTCTCCTTTGCGAGTCCCACCGCCGTTACAGGAGCCTGTACCCGCCCCAAGCCAGGAAAGTACCACCGTTCCGGAAAATACACCACTTATCGCTCGTTCTCCAAGCTCCGCGAACAGCGTCCATTCTACCGACTCCTTTTCCACATCTACACATGCCTCGCAAAATTCAGCAAAACCCTCACTCAAGTCACTCCCTCTGATACCCCCTTCTCCCGATTCATCTTCGTCTTCATCTCCACCTCTTCCCCTTCCACCTCCACAAGCCGCTGCGAACCGTGGACCCCGGTCCAAAATGCCGCAGCCTTTGCAGCTGTCAGAGGCAGCGGCGACCCCTTTGCCCATCGTGGCAGAGAACCCTTCTTCTCCACCCCCAGAGACCACTGAGCCGGCGTCGAAACCACCTCCTGGGGAAGAACCTCAGCCACAATCAGACCCTCTCCCTCCTCAGTCTTCGAGTTCCCACAAATCCACCAATACAATCGACGAAATTCTCCGTGCTTCGACAACCCTTGGCTCTCCACCTCCATATTATAGCGTCGTTGATCAATTGCAAACCCAACAAGCTCAACCACAACCGCCAAGTTTTGTGCATGCAAACACAGGCGTTCCGTTCCTCCCGAATATCCAGCCAACTGCCACTACTCCTTTGGTAACATTTACCAACCCTTTCAACAACAATAATCAAGCAAGAGACTCCACCCTCCCAGGGAGTCGAGCTAGGCCTCGACCTGCCGGCCCTCTCGGACCTCGACGACCGACCTTGCAGAATGTTGCCTCTCCAGGCCCTTTTCAACTTGCTGCTACTCGGGACCGGTCTGCCTCGACCACCTCCCTCGTCAGACAGGCGTCCAATAGTGGTGCTGGTAGCAGCCGGTTGGCGCCCCCGAGAATGGAACAACCGACGGCGACTCCAAAGTCTCCCAAATTCCCAGTTCCCCCCGTCAAGTATCGTGGCTATACGATGGAAGCAGCCAAGTGGACATTCACCTCCTCGCAGTTGCAATCGATCGTGTCTCGTGCGATTCGTGACTCTGCGCAGACAGGTGCCATCCGACTGCTCAAGCTGGATAATCTGGACAACGACATACCCGAGGAGATTCACCGGTTGGAGATGACGCGTACGGATGTCAAATCCAAGTATAAGGCTTTGACGAAGAGGAGGGCGGCGTTATTTGAGTCGTTGACGTTCCACCTCACCTCTTCGGGGGAAGAGAGCTCGACCTTTGCTCTTCGGATCGCGGAGGAGTTGAGCTCTATTTCTGTTGCCCTTGACCAGCTCGCGGAGGAATTGCATAGCGCGGATGTGGAGCTTGCACAGTTGAACTCAATTGTCCAGATCCACTCCTCCAGTGCCCTGTCGATGGCTCTGAGAAAGCTTAACGCAAGCTTCTTGAAGCAAGTCTCGGAAACTCAAGAGCTTCAAGAGCGAGTTTCTATGCTGGAAGCAGAACGAGACGAAGCGTGGAAGCATGCAGAAGAGATTGCCCGCGAATACGACCATCTTCACTTCCAAGACAAGCTGGATTCGCCAAGCTCCAAACGCTCCAGTCGCATTTCTGCAAAGAGGAAGTCTAGCATTCGGGCGACGAAGGCCGGTCTTCGGTCTGCGAGCCGAAGACAGAGTGCAAGGTCGTCCGTTGCAAGCAGCGTTTTCTCTGGTTCTCAGACTCCTTTGAGCTCGAAGAGTCCTTTCAGGGCAGAGAAGATCCCCCCTATGCCACCTATCCCAAAACGGCGTCCAGCAGATATCATCACTGACTATCAATCACCGCTGCGGAGCTCTGGCGTACGTTTCGTCTCTGACCCATTTCTTTTGTCTCAGTGCTAATTGTCCCATTCCCGTCTTCTTATTGTTAGGCTCTATCCCCTGAAGGCATCACACCCAACTCAGAAACACGAGCAATGGTCCGAGCAGAGGAAGAGCTATACAGCATGCTGGGCCTTTCCGTACCTGATTCAGGGATGAAACGGTCGCGATCGTTGGTCGGCCATCTCCCAAGTGCTGGCCTCTCCCCTCCTCCAATGGCAATCAGGCCAGCTCTCCAAAGACGTTCATCGCTTCCTGGAGAGGCCACATTGATCGAAGCCCAGAATGCCATGGTCGCTGATGTGAGTCAATTGTTTAATGGCTTAGATGTTCCTCGTTCTAATGTTGTCTTGATATCACAGCAAAACGCCGTCGTTTTCACCTTCGAAATGCTCCGGGATGAGCCCGACGATGTACACCCCGGTCTGCCTTACTCCCGCTTCTAATATATCTTTATACCTTGTCATACATATTGATTGGGCCTCTCTGGTTGACTGCCCATCCACACGATCCTTCCTTTCATCGACACTATGTAACTTATTCTGTTGTTGTTACGATAGCATGGCTACATTAATATATCGTTAAATGATAAATGTATTACAGCACGGAGTCCGCAGGAGAGAAGGAAAGTTGAGTCAAAGAACGTACATCGTGGTACATGGAAGGTAGGATAAATAGCAGCACGAAAGCAGTAAGCAGCGACAAATAAACATGAACAAGAGGAGCACAAGACAAGCAAAAGATGGTCGAAAATCCTTCCAACTTCTCTAAAAGCCTCAATGTCGGATACGTTTCCGACGGACCTCGTTTACAGGTGTAGTCTCGACGTCAGCAGATGGAGAGCGAACCTCGGCCTCTGGGTCTTCTTCCTCCTCGTCGTCAGGTCGAGTGCGTTTTCGCGATGAAGATTTCGGAGTCACTGCCTCCTCACCACCTGTTTGATCGGCGCCTTCAGGATCCTGATCTTGGTCGACAATGTCTGACTGCTGGTCATTCTCCTGATCAGGCTCCTCGTCTTCGTGATCGGTGGAGGGGGCAGAACTTCCGCCTCTAGATCTCGATCTGTAGGTGGCTTTCCTTCGTGGGCGTGGACGAGCTTTTGGAGTCGTGGGCGCAGCTGCATCGTCGTTCTCCTCTTCGTCCTCTTCAATGACTGGATTAGAACGAGTGACTCGTCGAGGTCTAGGTCGCGGTTTCTCTTTCTCAGCGGGCTTGTCGAGGAGGTTCTCGACCTCGCTTGCCTCTTCGTCGCTGGATGCCCCTGTAGCATTCTTGCCACGCCGTCTTGGCTTGCTAGGACCGCCTTTGCCCTTGTTCATCACGTTCTCTAGACGTTTAGCGTAGCCCCGTTGAGGTTCCCAATCTTTTGATGAAGAAGGAATCTCGATGTTCGACTCTGACAAAACTTGCTCCATATGTGCTTTGCTAATTATTAAAGCGCAGTGAGCTTCTAATTAGTTCAGAATGAAGGATAACGTAGACGTACATTTTTAGAGCATGTTCATCGTCGATTCCGTTAACGAGAGGGACGAGTAGCCTGAAGAACAGAATCGAAGCTTTCTTGAGTCGCTTGTTTTTGTTACTTTCGTAAGCTTTTAGGCGCTTCGCAACCCAATTCAAAAGATTGATGTGAATCTGCACGATATATTGCGCATCTAGGCGGCGGAGAACGGAGAGTTGACTGCCACGAAGAACGAAACACTGGGATAGGAGCTTGGCCAATTGGAGAGACTCAGTCTCGTCACTGACGGCGCCTTCCAGAACCAGCGTGAATGCCTAAAGGGGTCGTTAGCAAAGTCCAACCTCTACAGATGTCGACATCAGGCTTACTTCTTGCAACGATTTGGTCGCAACATTGACCACCAGCTCTCCATTGTTTTTGGATAAACCTTCCTCCTTGATCATGTCGACGATAACCTTCGCACAAGCGTCAAAGGATGCACCCAGTCGACCATAGTGTGACAACAGAACAGCGCCATGCTGCACTGCGATGGTGCCGACGCGGATGGCTCGCAGGAAGGTGGTGATGACGTCAACGAACAGGTATTCTCGCTCAAGCAATGTACGAGAGTCGACGCTTGGTGAAGCTATATGAATTATAATTAACAGACGCGTCCGGCATGTTATGAGAGAGTTCGCTCACCATTATCCTGCGATTTCTTTGCTTTCCGTTTCTTTTTCGACTTGCCCTCTCCTTCCTCTGCTTCTTCCTCGTTGTCACTATCCTTGTCCGATTTCTCAGCCTCTTCAGAGCCTGCACTGCCGTCGTTGTCCGCCAAGAAGTCAGAATAGCGTTCAATTTCAGCTTGGATGTAGCCTGCACAACGGTACTGCATTTCGTCGTCAAGTGAGAGACTGATTGCTGCCAACGGGGATGTCGACCCGTCAGGCAACGCTGGTTGGTCTGGAGAAAACAGAATGTGATGATTCAGGAGATGCTTGAAGGCCTGAGAAGGACGAAATCAACAGCAGTTTACACGCCCACAGAAGAATCACCTACAGCTCGCCTTACTCCCTCGCCAGTGTTCGATTGGGTGCCAATCGCATATTCCTGGAGCTTCTCGAGGAGTGAATCCCGTTGTTGTACCAACTGTTCTTGGTACGGATTTTCTTCAGCATTAGCATTGGCGTCCTTATTGACAAGAAGGCCCTTGGCCTTCCAGAAGATATGCAGGGTCAGGACATTGAGCGCTTGCTCGACCATCTGTTCAGAAACCCCATTCAGTATCGCAGTCACCGGGTAGACGCAAACGAACGTACCGTCTCTTCCTCTTTATACCCAAGCCGTCCTCTCTCTGCAAGCGCCGAGAAAATATCCCATGCACTGCTCTGCTTCCCACCTTCATCTTCGTCAATCCAAGCAGACATATTTCGGACACCAGCCAGGATGGACAGGCGGGTACCAATAGCGGCCAAAGTGAGGACTTCATCTTCGGTGAAGGATTCCACTTCAATCTCATCCCGACCAGCGACCGCGTCTCTGAGTGCAGTCGACAGCTCGTCCTCGAGTTCCAGTATTTTCGTGCTGTTAGTATTGGACAAGCTTGTAGCATCCATGAGGCAGCGAATAGCCACCATAGCGTGTGAAAGAACAGCCATTGACGAGTGCGACATGAATTGCTTGATGATGTCGTCCCACAAACTGCTGTACGCCTGCCGGATGATGAGACAAGATAACGGCGAAAGGGCTACAAGCACTCACAGTGATCATCCGCATCTCGAGGTAAAGATCCAGGTTCAATAGAGAGGGTATACTCAAAACTTGGGCGATGCGGTTGGGGTCGGCTTGATACTTGATGAAAAGGCGGGGTAGAGCCTTGATTAGGGCTCGCGTCGTGTCATTGAGGATGTTCTCCTCTTCTCCAGCCTACACACTTGTTAGTTGGCTATTTAGATGAACGAACCATAGAAATTTACCTTCTTCGATGACCCAGCTTCGGCCTTGACTCGTCGTAGAGAGGCGACCAGGACCTCGAGAAGCACCGTCTCTTCCACCTCCTCCAGCCTCCACAAGTCGTCGATGCTCGATTCGCTAGTATGCGACTTGCCATTCATTCTGGTAGGCGCAGAGCTCTGGCTCTCCCCCGAGGCCGAATGGTCGAGCAGAAGTATATCCAAAAGCTCCTCCCACTCGCGGATGGACTCGATGTCATCCCAGAGGGCATCTACAGCGAGAGCTGTCCGACCCTTCCCATCCGCCGTTCCAACCAGAGCAAGGATTTCTTTCCGTCGCGTCCGACGACCTGTTGTAGTCGAGGAAAAGTCGTCGTCGACTCGAGCATCAGTGTTTTCGGCATCGTCGTCTTCCGAATTCGTGTCGAGCGCTCTCGACCACTTTACAAGCAAGTTGGCGAGAGCTTTGATTCCAGCGCGCGTTCGGTCCATATCACTGGGCTTACGTTTAGAAACTAACCGTTCTTCCACTGCTTCGTCCCAAACGTTGTGCACGAATTGACTGACGGCCCTCCGAACCTTGGCCTCCTCGTCGTAGATAAGCAAGCACAGCTTGTCCCGTTCTTCCTCTTCCAAGAGGGAATGACCGTCTATGGCACCTAGAACTTGGATAACGGCAACACGAACGGGTAGCTCTGTATCTGAGGTAGCCATTTCAAGCAGACGGGGCTTGAAACGCTCGGTGAAGTGGTTGAGCGATCCAATGTAGTCGCCCTGCTCATAGACCCCGGAAAGAGCTTTGACTGCTTCTAACCGAACGTGCGTGTTGGAGTCGGATAGCACCCACCCCACATATCGGAGGTAGGTTCCGTCGAGGAAGTGACCGGGATACTTCTTGAACCACATGCCAATGGCCTTGACGCACTCGGCTCGGATATTCGGGTCCAAGTCGCGATAACGGTGCACAAATACACTGGAGAGCGATTTTCATCAGAGAGGGTAACGAACGAAGGTCGCAGGGACAACTCACCCATCCACAAATTCCTTCAAATATTCGGCCAAATTGGCTCTACGATTACGAATTTCCTGGGCCTTGGCCAGGAGTTCTTTGTCACGAGCTGTGGTCCCCTTCGCAGACCCCTTGCGCTTCTTCTCGCCTTCTCGCTGCCTTCCGACAAGTTGAGCCTCTTTCTCAACAGCGGCGGCTACTTCACATAGGGAAGTTTCAACTTCCAGCGCGACCACTGTCGCTGTGTGCCGGAAACTACGGATTTGGGATGATGACATGGCGACCACCCATGTCTGCAGTGTGGCCATAAGGTCCGTTGAATAGAGAGAACCGAGCTCTGCAGCAGAGCTGATCAAACGCTCGATGAATTCCGACAGCGACTTTCGGAATTTCTTGAAGATAGGTAGCTTGGAAGTAAGAGGGTAAACAGGGGAGTTGTCCTGGTGTAGGGGAATATAATATTAGGAATGGAGTTGATAATGGACGGGGCTGGGAGGCGCACCTGTTTTAAGGCTTCAGTAATGTTGTCTAGGTTATCAACAACACCGTCATAGTCGAGAGCATCGTCAGGAGAGATTGTATCGTTGCAGCCGCAGGACCGAAGGAACAGAGTGATCAGCTCGGCCTGCGCGGGACCAGGTGACTCTCCGAGAGATTCGAGGAAATCCTCCGTAGTGGATTGCAAAGCTGCAGAAGGGTTCATAATAGCGTCTATTCCTAGTGTTTAGCATCCAAAATGGAAACAAAGTTGTAGGCCACGCACTGAAAAGGGGATTATCAGCCGCGATTTTGGTGTCTCGCGCGACCTGTTCGGCGTCGTAAGTATCTTCTCCATCCTTGACTTTTCTCCCTCTCCGTGTCGGAGCCTTGCCTGCCTTACGCGTCGTCGTTTTGGGTTCGCGCGGCTTCTTGGGTGCAGGAGTAGGTTTGTCCTTCCCGGGAGCCTTGGGCTTTGCCTTCCTTACGGTCTTGGGTTTGGCCGATTCGTAGCCCTCCTCCTCTTCCTCGTCTTCTGCATCCGCATCCGCATCCTCTCGTTCATCATCGGCCTGGGCATTGGGGACCGTGGTATCTTCATCTTCCACATCTGTGTCAGGGCGCTTCCGCTTTCGCGCGCTTGTGCTCGGGGCTAGGGGTTGACTCAAATTAGTGTCATAAGAGGCCGAACGTCCAACAACGGACTGACCAGACACAAACGGCTTGACCGTTTTGCGCTCTCTCTGGGAGCGACGTGTCCCTGGCGTGTTTTCTGGGGTGGCGGACATGGGGAGAAGAAGCAAGGGACACTTGAAATTCGTCGACGCGTCTCGCGCTGTCTCGCGACAAGGCCGATCCAACAACGCCAAATAGTGACATCACGTGCCCCTCATGCCACGACCACATATGGACCCACTCKTTCTCAAGGTCCCAACAATGCGGTGAATACTGCCCTATCTTGTGCGATGTCTACAACTGCCAGCTTCCAGTCAATCTCTTTCTCTGGGCTCGGCGAGTTACCAGCCAAGAGCCACATTCGCCCGTTTCAGTCGGAGATTCAACCCATCAGCAATCAACGAGTTGCTGTATGATCACCTTCAACCATGTCCTCCTCATCTCCTTCACTGCTCGTGCATAACCCGGAATCATACATCGTCGTCGAAAACTAGAAATATGTTTACATGGGCGCCCATCGTCCCCAATTCCTAGCCCCGGGTATTCCTCTCGTCCGCTAGCAAGGTCCATAGCCCCTATAGATGGATACTCGACATAGAGTGAATCGTGGTGGTCATAGAAAAAAGTCCCATTGCGACTCCTACAGTGCGCCTCTCACGCCTCGTCGTCTTGGCTTCAAGCTGACCTTTACAGCAGCGCTTTTCCCGGCTCTCTGATGGCTCTCTGATGGCTCCTTCCTGAAACCCGAAGTGCTCGTCAATCAGACTGCTCACTCTCGACAATATGTCAAATCGACCTCACCTGATTCTCTCTCATTTCAAGATCAGCTTCCAACCCTCCTCCCCCTTCGTCGCAGGCACCAGGCCGCCCCACTTCCATCGGCTCCAGGTTACTCGACGGTCCGGCTCGGCCCCCTTCCTTTGGCGCTCAAGATCACCTGACTGGACCCTCTGAGCGCCCAAAATATCCGTTTCCTTTTCCGGTCGTGCACCGTCCCCGACGCGTGCGTGCTGAACTGCTCGATAGACAGCGACCAGCACGTCGTAAATGGTGACGACGGAACCATTGTAGTCATCGTTCGGTCGAGCGACGATCAGCTGGCCTGGTAATGCGTCGGTGTAGATGAAGATTCTGTCGAGGGAAGGTGTGGAGGCGGGTTGGTCGTGCCATTGTCGTGGTCGCTGTTCGTCGGGTTGTTGGGGAGTGGAGCACCTGTCCAGTTTGCACTTGGCGGCGCTGGGATCCGTGCGCACATCCCATCGAAGGAGCAATGGCGAGGGAGAGCCGTGAAGGATGCGATGGACGCTCAGGTCACCTTCCAAATTTGGCAATACATCTGGGAGTGGAATCGTTGCGTGCAGCGACCTGAGCCTTAGAGGCGGCGGCGACGACGACGGAAAGGGCGATGTGGACGGTCGTAGAAGCATGTGCTGCGATGTGCAGACTGCTGTTGGCGTTGGAGGAGGCTGGCGGAAGACGGGGTGCACTGGGTGGTGAAGGCGAGCGATGTCGTCGAGGTCGCATACAGACCATGACGACGTCGGGAGGATGCTCGAATGCGTCGAGCTCGACATCGAGCTACTCGGTGACAGTCGCATGCTCATCGTGCTTTGGGGTGCTGTCGCCGTTGGTAGCATCGTGAGGTCGTGAGTGTCCTGGACATCCGACTCGACACTACTCACACAATGGCTTTAGATGTGGCTTTGGATGCTCCAATCGAAGTCTATTTGCGTTGTCTGGGCAAGCGTTGTCGACGCAGAAGCTCAGGGTGAAGATGGTGGTACGGGAGAAAGAGAGGGTGGGGGGAAGATGAAGGGGGGTCGAACTCATATACGATTCGGCGGGTCGCGTTCACCCGTTTGCTCCATTCGTTTCCGGCAGTTCGGTTCAGACGATTCCCGAACCTCACCTCTGCAATCAAACCCCGGTTCAGTTTCCAGACACGATCGAACACCCTTGGACCGTAAAACACTCGATAAAGAACAAGGAAAGTTCAGAAGAAAGAGGGTTTGAAGGCTATATCTCTCGCATATGTCCATTCCTTTGCCTATATTTGCCTCATGTGGAGCCAGCGAGACCGCTGCAGAATGGGCGGGGATGATCAGAGCACGATCCACAAGGACAAGGCTATCCTCCATCAATTTTCCGAACCGGACTTGAGCTCGATCCTTCAGTCAAGTTTAAGTTCGAACCGGTTCAGTCACGTTCAGAACCGATTGTCTGTTCTTTACCGCAATTGCACTGCCTACTTCCACAAACGCAGATACTTCCCATCCGGCGCTCGAGCCATTGCTTAGATTCCGTTTCCTATCAACTTTACATATTGAATCTTCAATGGAGAGCGCTCATTGAAATCCCAAAATTTTTGTGAAAGTCATGTTGAGGGTGCTGGAAACTCACCATCGTCCTACTCAKTTGATGATTGGCTGACGCTGCTGCACAGGATCTCCCATCTGTTGTCTGGGCAYAGGGCAAAAGTATGAAAGTTGCTGAGGAAAATTGTCGGGTGT